>JABASI010000663.1:0-34251 GCA_019776505.1 Tomocerus nigrus
TCCGTTTGGGAGCTGGAGGCCATAGAAGTGTGGGACATATATACCAATCACCCTGTATTTATGTAGTCATACATATTATATTCATTTAACAGATATATCGATAAGGAAATATACACCACCACTTACACATATCATTATTATTATAGATAAGAGAGCATTTAGGTACTATATTGGGTTTTGCTAAAACTACTTCCATAATATTCCCTCAGTCAAGAAAGGAATAAAAAGATACGATAAAAGGAAGCTGTGTATATCTTCGGGAGAAAACTTCGTGCTCTTTCTATTTCATTTCAGTAAAGATTATTTGGGAAGAAGAAAAGATAGCTGTAGTAACTGTATCTACTTTTCAATCTTCGCATCAAGTGTGAATGGGCATGTGCTACGTGACACGAGTCACATCAAATGAATTTCAATTAACGCTCTGTGCATTCAAACGTGAAGGAATTAAAAATTCTTCTTTTCACCAGACAGATATTAAATTTCTGAGAAGGATTTTTCGACGACTCTAATCTCTCATCCTCACATTTCCGCAGAGAATGCACAAAAAATTAGTTTTCGCAATCTTGATGAAACTTTATGTAAAGTACTATTACAAAACATTTGACATCATTAAATATCTATGGGATATTTGAGTGTGTGAATGGTTAGCAATATAAAAATGCCCCTCCTACTAGTCCTTCATACAAGCAGAATCTTGTGGTTCTTGTGTTCGGGTAATAATGCATCCAGGACACTGTGTTGTATTCTAATATGCAAGATGTAATAGATGTTTGGAATTTGGAACAGGAATTGCTGAATAGAGCTAAGGCTATTTCCTTATCTGATTAACACATGAATTTCAGAGCATGAATTTAGGATAGTGAATGTTATCTGCACGCCACCAACCAAACTGTCTTTCCCACTTGTTTTTCCCCAACAGCAGGCAGCATACGCTCAATAAGAGCACAATATATTATTTTCCGACATCAACCCAGTGGGAGGACACCATGCGAGTGGGAACTCTATAATAGTAGACCCACGAAAATACCATCAACCATAATGATAATTACAAATAGAATGCATAGCCTAAACGCGCCTCTCACAGATAATTAATTACATCTCTGCTCTTATGCTGTGCCACTGTCTGTCTACATTTACATATATACTCCAAAATTTATTCGTATTTAATTAACCTAACCTAATTAGTTCCACAGAATATTCATTACTGTTATCACTACTTAAAATCTGTCATTCAAAGAACCTACTTCACTTAAAATTACAAATATTCATGATATCATCCCAATTAGTTGGAAGCAGATTTAGAAATAGTCTATTTCATTATTTTCAGATAAAATCAACATTGACCAATCACGCGATTGTATTCTTACAATCCCTAAGTGCTTTCCAATTAAATGTTACATTACAACCTACAAAACTTCAATGAGACGGAAAATTCAATTATGGATAATAATCTAATTAATTTATTACGGCTGGCCATAAAAGTTTGGATCATGCATGTAAGAATTGGCCTTAATTTTAGATATAATATGATATGAAGGTGGGAGGCGAATTCTACAGCTCTGATCAGTTAAAACAATAGTAAATGAGTGTATAAAATATATCAACCAATTTATCATAGCTGTTGTTTATCAGGAGCAAGGGCGAGACGCAATTGCTAACAGCTAATGAAAAAATCTAGGTGTTGTTCAAAATTTTATTGTTATATTCCCCTGGGCGTAAGGTGGCGTCTCTTCTAAAAAACTGGTTATTTCCAACGACTTTTATGTACCTTTATGAATGGGATTCATTCTGTGGAAACTGGTTGGAAATAGTCAGTTCTTCAAAGCAGGACGTCACCTTATACCCCCGGGGGGACGTGGCCATTGAAAATAAAAGCACCTTGGATAAAACACTATATCTCTTCCTTTCTACGTTATACTAAAACCGAAGCCCTATTATTAGCATTTATTACCTCAGCCTATTCTTTATTGCTTTGTCAATTACGACAAAAGCACATGTGAGGACAATGGGCAATAAAGTCTCTTTTCTCCTATGTACTGTCAGATCATGTAGCTAATGAATAACGGATAGAACTTTATTGCGATAAAAATTGCGGGAGAGGGAAAACATGAGAAAATAAGAAAGACTACTTCGATCTGCCGGAAAAGACGTTTTCTCCCTGGAAATCTGATTCGAAAACTCTTATAAACGTGAAAAATAAACATGTCCTAAAAACTATATTGCTTTTGTATGCGTAAGATATTTTTATGAATGGTGTATCTATTGTTAATTCTCCATTTTTCCTCCTTTTGTCTCGTTTTTTTAGTAGGTATCTTATCTAATTAAACCTGGCCGAAAATTGGAAAACTCTCAGATATGAAAGCTTTTACCACCAGCGGTACTTTAATAAATTGTTATTTGCCGGAGAAAGATCGATTTATTTGTGCACGCCAATAAGTTGCAAATGGTAAGCAATTTCGTGTATTCTTAAAAGCTTTCGTGTTTCATGACAGTAATTATCGTTTGTATGTCTATGCCATCGACATTCTGAAATCTCATTAAGGACACACTCATAAAAATGTATTTATTACTGTAATTTGTAGTGTCAGGTGACATATAGGGCTGTTTCTGATTTTAGCTGTTTACTTGGGATGATAGAGGAAAACTTTTTTGTCACTGCTGCTAACTATAGTCAAGTAATTCCTTGTTGTACGCAAAAAAAGAACTACTTCAAAGAAAAAAACGTATAAGTACGTGTTGCTCTTTTTACCTACTTATTTACGTGCATATACTTCATTCAGAAAATGTTATCAAAATTTCAGCTTGTATGTGTAGCAGCGTTGCTTTTATTGAGTAATTATGCTGGCTTTACTTGGTTTAGTCATCTACTACTGATGTCGTTTGTTGCCAGTCGCAGTCGTAGTCGTTCTACCAAGTTTCATTCCTTTCTATTAACTTTCACTTCCCCTTTCATTAGTCACACTGAGCAATGTGTTGCATGCTTTTTTATGGGACAACCATTTCTCAATCTTTAGGCATGAATAAATACTATAGATGTGTAAATGTGTTCTTATTTATGCTCTAATATTACGTACGTAGGTATAAGATCCATCAACTTTCATTGCTTTTTATTTGTACGCGCAAGAAACTTGTTCATATACATTCATGAACGGGATTAAGGACTAGCTATATGTCAACGATGTAACAGCACATCAGCACGAAAGACACTCACCAATTTGCAATCTACGGCAAGGTTAGAAGTGAACTTCATGCGCCTTAGGAACAGCTAATTATTTGTAATGTCAGTTAAAAACGTAAATTCTAAGTAAACATGCACACTTTTAAGGATATACGCACTAATTATAATATGGCGAATTATTTCGATAGGGGGAATTATTATTTCGAATGAACAATTTCGACCTTAATTATCGATATAATTCGCCCTATGGCGATTTATTTCGATAGGGCGATTTAAATCAATTTTTACGGTATTAGCTAACTTGGGATAGAAAACCAAAGTGTTGCGTTTTCTATGGCAAATGATACGTTTTCTGACTTCCAACGTCGGTAAATGATTTACAAATATTTCTTTTTTTTAACAGAAGAGGAATAGATTTAAAAAATAAATATTTAATCCCAATTAGTATGATTTGGTTCTAAAGTTACATTGCTATTTTCAATTAAAATAAGTGTACATTGTTTCTCAGGGGTAAAGTTAGTCATTACAAGTAATACCCTATTATCGATGTTGAAAGTACTGATTATAAATCTGTAGTATAACCATAATTCTTCTTTCTACTTTATTAGTCATTGAAAATGTAGGAATTAATGTTGACGCTGCTCTCTGCATTGTTATAATAGAGATGGCAAAACCTATTTGCCCATGACATATGAATCGTACTCTTGCTAGGTTCAAAATGAAACTCTGCTGCTCTGTTCAACAAAGCAACTGAAGTGAAAATGATGAAATGGTAGCTCTTTTTCTCCTCCATTCCTCTCTACACTTTCAATTCTACTTCCCTGCTAATGAAAAGAAGGAAGAACTTTGATCAAATTAAGTATTGCGTTTCCCTCTTGCGTCATCTTCTCCTGCCATTTCGCTTCTTTTATCCATTTGGATTACAAACACTGTGAAACATATTATCTTGAAATAGCTATTTAGAAGCACAAGCACATCCTTCATTCAATTTTCAAACACGTTTGCCAACAAAGTCCGGTCATCTTAAGCTTGGCTTCAATTTCCTGTGGGGTATTGGTCATTTTCTTAATTTTGCTAGTTAATAACAGTCTTTATTTACAGCAACCATAGTATTACGTAAGTAAAATCTTCGATTGTATTTTTAAAGGATTTTTTAAGAAGCGAAGCGTTATCAAAATGAATTTCCGCTACAGTAGATATTGTTAATTCACTTCATGTAGATAACATTCCGAAGCGACATCGAATTGGATACTAGACAATTCTAATTAGATGTGCATCATGAATCATAGCAAGATGCCTAGTGCCAGTAGTGCTTACTTAGAATTTATTTAGTATTCATGAAACGAATAGTATCATCAACATCATTCATTCTGCCTTTCTAGTGAATTTTCACGTTGTATTTTATCGTCTATTTTTCTGTAGTACCAACATCCTTTCTTCCTTAAGTAGGTGCATAATTGGAAATGCTATTCAATGTTGTATACGTCGTTTGTATAAGCTTTCTTTATATCTAATCAGATATTCATTTCCTTCAAACACAAAATAGCGTATCTTCGTTTAACTGTAGACGTAAAAAATTGATGTAGCTATATTTGTATTTATTAAATATTTACTAACTTTGTAGGTCTGGTAAAGAGAAGTGTAGTTTAATGTGAGACAATGAAGTGATGGGAGGTAGGAGGGAGTGAGTAAATCTCTGTGCAGAATCTACGCTATCTAAAATAGAACATAAAGAAGAATTGAGAGAGAAAAGTGAGTCAAGTCTCATCTTTGTTAAGTTCTCTCTCCTTCCCGAGAGTTTATCTGTATTAGAATTCAATTTCGATGAATGTGAATCGTTATCTAGTAGACTGCCTTAGTTCCCGTTCCCTTGCCCTGCTTTAGCGTGCCATGGCTTTTTCTGACGTTCATGTTCCCTGTACAAGTTGAATAATGGGAAAGTGATGGGATGTGAAGTCAATGCTTTTGCTTACCACCACAAGGACTACTACTACTACCTACAACCAACGAATCAGGCCAGGCAGACCATTCGACAGATAACTGAGACCGTATCAAACTAGACGAGACCACAAGTCAGCCGCTCCTTCACTCAACATTCACTTTGTCAGAAAATGTATTTGTACATAGCGTAGTTATGTACGAAGCACTTACACTAAAGTGCCAGAAGAAGCTAGTAATCGTCTTCCTACTCTTTGCTGGGCACTTTCTAAATGTAGAGGACCGAGATTCTTATCTGCCGATGTCGATTTCCTTTGAGCTTCAGCGTCTAAACAGAACTCTCTAATTTTTTTCTCCAGAAACCCTAACTATTAATTATAATATTCTTATATCCTGTTAGGTTTTGGTAAATATGTTTTTATCTCAAGGATGAAAAATTTGATTAGTTTGTGCTTATTGCTTGATGTGGGTGGGTTGGGGGACTATTGGGAAAATTTTATTTTAACGTGAACACCTCCGTGGAAATCGATTTCGGTCTTCGGCAGTTGGAGCCTTCGACTTCGGCAATCGGACTGTATGCTTTCCCAAGCATTTTCCATTATTATTATACTAAAATAGGTACTGAGGTACTGTCGAGATATTATGTATGTATTTGCTTTATTCTATTGTGTTCTTAGGAAAAGTCTGGTACCTGCCGACTTTCATTCACATCACACCAAGATTTCTCGTAGAAATCCAGAAAAATATGAGGACGTAAGTAGAATGTGAAGGGCCATCCACTAAATTCGGTGTCGCGACAGAATTTAGAGAGCTTATAGCTCTAGGTCATAACTGGATGAAAGGCAGTTAGTAGAGTAAACTTGGTTGGTGTCTGTATTTACCCATTTTGCACCCGTCTAATGAGTAGGATTTGTGATTGTCATTCCACACTACGTACACAGTATTTGTGATAATGCTCGTGAAATGAATTCGGAAAGTGCTTTGATGATAACTATTGCGGTGTAGTATTAATAATTGTGCAAAGCATTAGAGAAGTGAGTGACGAGGAAAACGTTGAGTTTGCACTGGATCACTGACAGAGAGTAGTGTAAGCAAATATTTTCAATCCTTTCAACTTTACGATATATATTTTCGCAACTCGTACAGTGTACAGTAGTACAATTCTGTGAAGGATCTCTTTCACTCATCACATTCATATAGGATAATAGTACACTTAGGGAGCTATTGCTTATTTGTGTAGTAATAGTAGTACACTATGAATCTATCTTTAGAAAATACAGATGTGCTCTCCAGCGAAAGTTTGTAGGTATCGTAGTAGTTAAGTGCATATTGGCCGTATGAACGTATGTATGATGCAGTAGTATAGTGGAAAGTATTTCTTAGTACATCACATTTCAGTCACGTGTACATAGAATTGGCGTGGTAGAACGGACAACTAGAGAAAAGACATCAAATTGAATTTAAATTCTCTTTTCAACCATTACTCCATTTATCTATGTATGTCAACAGAAATCTAGAAGAACCAACAGAGCGAAACAGTTGACTACGACATGATGACTGAGTGAAAGTGGAAAAATATAAATAGGAATGAGAACAATTCTAGTAGTTCTAAAGTAGAAAGAACAACTCTAACTCATACATTACATAAAATACCTCGACAATTCACCACAGTAATGTATGTTATAATAATATTATGTGAGTAGGTATACTATATAGCTACCTAGATTTAGCTATATATCTGTAATAGAGTAGTGAGGAGTTCAAACAAAAACTGTAAATGTCATCGTTGAAACGAGGATTTTAAAGGTGAAGTGCATAGTAGACGTTTTGCTATGTTTTGTCACGTCGCGATGAATGGGGATAGTTGATGTGATGTTGAAATTGGAGAGATATTCAGTACCTGTACGTAGTGTGTAGAGCGGAGATAGTTGAGGAAAATGCATGGAAGATTTTAGTTGAGCCATTGAATGCCGGGACGAGGGACATGACATAACAATAAGTGCATCGTACTCAGAAACTCACTATGTATTTATGTTACTCTTTCGTCCCTGCACAGTAGGACATGAAACGAAAGCATCTATTTTATTTTATGGTATTGTAGAAGTAGGAAGCGAGAGTAGTAAGCTAATGGGATGTGGTAGCATGGAATAGGTCCCGGAATGATGAAAAAGACTCTTCTTCTTCTCTCTTTACTTACGGAAGAATTTAGTCCGTCTCCATTTACTCTAGTTGAAGAAGCACAACTGTTTATTGCCCTATACTACATAAAATGAAACAAAGTGGAATTGTTTTCCTATACAGACAACTATCTAATACTAATAAAGTGCTACTAGTAGTCACAAAATGAAACAAAACAAAATGTGATAGGCGGATGTTATGATATTGAATACATAGGAAAATGAATTCCGCTCACCAACCAGTGAAAAAATCCTAACTTTACGTGGACGGCATGTCATATAGAAAGAAGCATTAGAGGAAAAGGAGGGAGGGAGAGAGGCTAATACGGCCTTTCCTAAATGTTATCTTTCAAGAAATTCCACACAAGTTGAATGAAGGATGATTGTCATTGCTTTTTAATGGATGTTTGTATCTATCCCAAGTCCTCCCTTTTTCTATCTCAACAGCAGTCCAAACTATTGTTTTATTATTTCATAGAAGGAGAGGCAAGGAATAAGAACGCTTTTACTTATTGCAAATTGCGATTCGTTACTTTAACTGCCTCTCCCACTGAAGAAAATACCTCGCTGCTATTGTGTTTTGTATTTCCAGCTACTACTACTGCTACACGGCTATAGAATATAAATCCATAACTACATCATGCACTACGTTGAAAAAGACATAGGCCAAAAAAACACAGCTTTCACACAAATGTAAATGAGTTGCTAGAGGTTTTCCCTTTTCTATTGATATATTCAAACATTTCGTGTAAAATCCAACTCCCCTCTCTATCCGCATACATGACATAGGAATGTATTACAACAGACGAAGCTCTGCTCGAGAATGAATTCGAAGAAAATCTTTCCTTATTATCACTCACAGAGCTGACTGGGAAAAATTACTGAAGCGTTACGAAATAGGAAACATGTGTTGTTCCCTCTTTTTTGCATTTGATGGATTACAGTTCACTTTGTCACTGTGTCCTTTCTCTGTCTTGTTTTCTCTCATGTTTCGCAAGAGTTTCTAGATATATTGCAACAGAAAAAGCGGTTATACATACACTGCTTATTATTATTCCTCAACTACTAAAAAGTATGCCTTAGTATAAGTATTAGTATAAGATGCTTCCACTTTGAAAAGTTTTCCTAGGTACTTATTTTCGTCCACAATATAGATGAACCATATAGTTATTTGTATGAATTGAATTAGGAACGGACTTCTGAGAAAAGAAAAATATGTAAGGAGTTATTCTGCATAGCGATAGGAAGAAAGTGTAGGCTCGATAGATTATTCCTGCCGTAGAATGGACCATTTTTTATGTTGGAAAAGCTGGAAAGCAATGAGTGCCATAGATCAAAAAAGTATTTCCCTTTGCGTGCTATTACCTCTTAGAAGTCGTCGAAAAAGTAAGTACGCGGATTTGAATGATAGGTAGTTCTTTGAAAAATCTTTGCCAAGAAAATATTCTTTTTCATGGTTGACAAACGGGGAGGATGCACAGGCGATTTTGATGGCTTTCGTACACTTTGAAATTTTCTTGAGCATTTATTATTTAAATGTGAAGACGAAAAAGAGTTTGACTTCATTCGTATGTATACAGAGAGAGATGAGGAATTGACCTAGAATCTCTTTGTAGTTACCCGGTAGCTTTATCGTTAGACCCATTTATGTATTCTAGGAATGAAACTATAATAATAAATGCGCTTTGACAGTTTAAATACATATAGGCACTTACATAAGAATAAAGTGTATACATTCCAGGATGATCACAAACAAACATGTACACAATCAAGTCAAGAACCGGAATTTGAACAGATTTTTCATAGAAATAGATGTCTTCAACGGGGTTTTAAGAGCGGAAGCGGAACAAGCCAGAAAGAGACGTCGAGAGTCTTGTGAAAATCTGTTTGTACCTTTATTGTATAAGTTGTTGAAAACTGAGAACTGAGGGAGTCATACATAGATACCTACGTATATATAAAAAGGGCTTGTGCTGCTTATAATAATAGTAGAAAGGAAACTAGGAACTAAAGTCGACGAGGGAAGCATAACAATAATTTTCTTTGGTAAAATCCGTGTGGAGCTGAATGACAGAAAAGAGACATGAGAGAAAGAAAGGGCCATTGGTGAAAGTTGGAAAAAGTTGAATTGTACTTTGGTGGATAAAGGGAGCTGATAACTGGTTGATATTTCCAACTCTGTCTTTCTACGACAGCTCAACTGGGGCAGAGTGATATTAGTAGAGATGTGAGGTGCAATGCAAAGTAGAGTAGCAGAGAAATATATCATTTGGCTTAGAGAGTTAAGTGTAATGCAGTGAACCCAAACTGCACTGCGTAGTGCTTTAGAGAGAAGAGAAACATACATAACGCCCTGTCGTGGTAGAGAACGAGCGAGAGAGAGAGAGAGAAAGAGAAAGTACGGGAGAAAGTAACTAGGAAACTAAGTACATAAGTCCACACTCCATCCTCTGCCTCATGCTGCACTATACTAACTGCAAATAGTGAGGACGTTATTGAATTGAGTGAGGAGGAAAGGTTGGAGAGAGAAAGCGAATGTGTATCTAGACATAAATACCAGAGATATTGGTTTGGATGGCTCTGATCTACTCTTCCGTTCATCTCACTTCCAGACATTATTCCTTCTTGCAAACTGAACAGAAGGAACAGTCAAATAAAGAGTTCCAACAACCAACCCAGATAAAGTAACTCTACTCTCTACCTCTACTAGAGCTAGCTAAATATCTTCTACCTCTTCTCCCTCTCGAATTTACTCAGTAGGTAATACTGACTCATCTTCCTCCCTCGTCTCTTCACAATGCACTGCACTACTAGCTATCCACGCAACGCACAACTCAAAAGGAATTCATTGAAAGAGCAGAGGAAATGCTAAGAACGTGGCACAAAAGACTCAGATTCTTGTTCTGTTCAATCAAACTTCAGTTCAGCTCAAAGATTTGTAGTTTGGGCCACAGGATTGCGAGAAAAGACGTTGTCTCTCTCTCTCTGTGTACTCTTCCTTTACTTCTTTAGCTACCTACTACGTACACATTTATAAACATGTACCTACCTACTTCAAAATGACACGTAATATAATAGTCCTCCTTCCTACGGCACAACACACACAGACTTTAATCTTCAGAAATAGCTACGTTTAGAAGAGTACACTACAAGAAACTATATTTATATAATATTAGCTACATGATTTCGTTAGCTCCTCTCCTTTTAGCCTCTCTCTCTCTCTCTCTCTCTCTCTCTCTCTCTCTCTCTCTCTCTGGCATCTCTTCCTTTTCCCATTTCAGACAGACTGCTACAAACTTAGAAATAACTCGCAAGCTATGCTCGTGGCATTTACTTATACTACTAATATGTTTACAGATATATATAAACATCACTAGATATACAGGTATAAATTATAAAATATGTGATATAGGATATATAATATTACATTATGGTAACTATTTAGCAGAGAAAAGTCTATATAAAGGGAGTAGTCGTTGGCAATATTCCGTGGAGAAGGAACCTATGATTGGTTTTACTAAAAGTTGAGAATTCAAGTGAAGTTTAGAGTTGTCGACCTGTTCATGTCTATAGGGCAAAGGAAGAGGAAGGGAAAGGCAAACGAAAGGAGAAATTCACTTTACAACTTCACACTTGGACTGGGGAACTCAGATTCCATATCCTCCTACTGGCAATACACTCATACACCAATTACATAGCACACAGTCAGTCGACTCATATGTACTACTTCCTACTTCCATGTACAGAAATAGAAAAGTACATTATACAGTACAGCGAACGTATCTATGTATGAAAGCATATCTTTATGTGGATAAATAGGATACAGAGAAGGAATGTATATTCTTCTAGACTCTCTCTCTCTCTCTCTCTCTCTCTAACTACTAATAGACATGCATAATAACACTTAAGTTCAGGAAATAGAGTACCTAAATAAACTGCAAACTATGCTCCTTGTAACAAGAAGTAAGGAAAAGTACCTGATATCAAAAAACATGTAACAACATGCAGTAGCAACGTTATACGTAGTAACTCCAGCGTTACTTGCCATAAGGTAGACGTAGATAGATAGACAGAATTCCATACAGCATCCTTATTGTTCATATAGTAGCCACTAGCTATAAGGATTCATAATGTAAGACTCTTAATGCGTAATATGCATATAGATGCCTACATTAGGAAAAGTGAGAGAAAGTAAACTGAAGTGAAATGAGTTGTCGGGAAATGAAGTAGAGTGGTAAGTAGTAAACAGAGAGAGAGAGAGAGAGAGCGATGTGTATATGTAGATAGATATGAAGTTATGAAGTATGGATGTCCGTTTTTGTTACATATCACACGTATCCTTTTTGCATTTTGCTATTATGTATGTAGAACATATTTGTATTAGTATTAGATCTGTGTCTGTACAGTATAGAGGGGATGTATATTTGAGAGAGACAGATGTACATGTGAATAAAGCATAATATATTAAGAGATATATAAGTAGTAGATTTTCTATATAAACATTCCTGTTTACCTACTACCTACCTCCTCTAGATTACTCGACAAGGTATATACAGACAGAGTTTCGTATCTCAACCCTTAGAAGTTGTGCTCTGCTGCGGATAGCATATCGATCCAGGAAAAAGAGAGAGAGAGTGTGTACTAGATTGAACATGCAGGAGAAAGGGCTGCTGGAGTGAAAGGACAGGACGGTGAGAGAGAAAGAGAGTGTGTGTGTCTGTGCTGGAGATACGTACAAGGAGTGTGCATGTAGTGATGGAGCAATCGGAGGACCAGCAAGCAACCACCTCCTCGACTAGACTACATAAGCCTAGAGTAGAAACTGAGAGTTTTCCAGGCTCCCGAGCCCGAAAGCTAGCGAAACGACATAGTGATCCTGTAGTACTGTAGTAGCTAGACTTTCCCTTCCCTCTCTCTGATAATAGAACTTGCTCTCTCTCGCCACTTTCTCTCCTGCTCTCCTTCTTCGCCTATCTGCAGAATTCTCGCAGAGCTCTGCTCTTGATCCTCGTCTGTCTTCTCGTCCTCGCCACTTTTCCCTCTATCTCCATTCTCCTGTCTATTGTGCATAGATCCTGCCTGCCTGCTTGCTTTCCCTCAGCCTGCTGTTCCGTCTTCTCTCTCTCCCTCAAACTTTCAGCTTTCTCTCGCTCGCTCTCTCTCTCTCATTCTTCGTCTGTATTCCACAACGGCCCTTCGGTCGATTATTCCTACACCACTCCCAACCACCGCCAAACTACAAAAGCAGCTCTCTTTTACTATATTTTACTCATTAGTTTAAGACAGTTCGTAGGGGCAAGATCGAAAATGGTTATCTTGCCAAGTTAACTTACCTCTCTCTCTCTCTCTCTCTCTCTCTTTCCCTGTTTCTACTTCTACTACTTCTGCCACACTACTACGAACACACACACGCCGTAAACATCATTTTCATTTCCTTCTCTTCTTCTCACACTCCAGACAAGTTCACGTTTTATAGCGGAGTCAAATCTGGAAAAAACAAGAGCTAGCCACGCGTAGCTTTCATAATATACCTCCTTCAATTTCATTTTCTCTTCAAGTCAAGAAACTTAGTTCTTCGCTTTGTTTTCCTCCTCTGTCTGTGTAGGCGAAGAGAAAACAACACAGATTCGGGAATAAACATGCTTTCAATTTCTTGTAAACATACCCAACATCCACGTTCGGTCGGCTGCGATGTTGCTGGGTTGTGAAAAGAGAAAATTTAGGCGGCCTATATGCCATCCTCTTTTTTAATGAAAAAATAGTCAATACCTTCAGTATAAGGACAATGACTGATCCGTACTATCCAAGAGCGCCACCAGGTAAACAAAACTTCTTTTCTCTAACTTTCTCATTATTGAATCTCTAAAAGATAATCTGAAATTTATTGGAGTACTACGTATGTGCAACGTTATTTAAATTAATTTTACTGACAAAAGGACGGGCATTATGTAGGGTACAATAGTGTTTTCTATTTTAAGACTAACTTTATATGAAATGTTCCACTGCGTTCAAACCCAAATCACGTGCGTTTTGGGATAGATTCTGGTGAAAGTACGAGTGAAAGTATAGTATTCAGTTGGTGTAGAGAATAAAATTATTTATGTATGTACCCTGCAGAATGCCCCATTATGTACACATTATTTATTTAATCACAATTTAATTTATTTACTTAATTGCAAGGATGCCATCAACTTTCAGAATTCGATAGGCAGCCATCAAATTACAACAAAATTTATCGTCCTGAAGATCATGCGTCGTTTTCGACGGTACCATTAGGGGAAGTGATAACCGAGCAACCAATACAGTCTTATGGATCCCAAATATCAACGGGGATGCCCTCTTCGTTTGGAAGGACTCCAATGGCAATGATGAGCCCTCAAATAGGGATTCCATTGCCTGGACTGGAAATGCTCGATAGACTTCCATCATTTAAAGTTCATAATTCAGGTAATAGAAGTTTAGTACTCTTTAAAAATAGGTGATAAAGGGAATGTGTTCATCGAGGAAAAGTTCTACATGAGTTTACGTCATCCGATTATAAAAGTAATGGTATGCAAACTCACATCCCTGAATATATATATAGCCATGAGTGTACTTATTACGTAATTTAAGTAATGGGAATCGAAAGTGTGCGAGGCAGGATCCAAGTTGTTGGCTGTGCATTTATGAAAACACTTTAGAAAGTTGCCTTGAAAAGTGTTTCAATCATGAATTACTCACACAGTATCACCATGAATGTAGTACGAGATGTAATAACGTAGGTTCTTGAATTTTGTTTCGTAGACACTGCAACGTGCCAGGAATTAAATAGACTAAAATCTTTTGTATCTTCAATTTCCTTTGCTAGACACGATAAGGGCTCTTTACTGTTTGCTATCATTTTAGAAATAAGACGTTGGCAAAGATAGTGAGCAACATCAAACCCAGGTGTCTTACTTTAGGGAAAAAGGTACTACTATCCTCTATCTAATCCTTTGATTCTAACAGAATCCTTTTCTATCTCATCTACACGTAAGAACGTTTTAACACTTTCTTCAGTAGATATTTATATTCTGTCCTTACACCGACAGCCTTTTCCTCACTATTGCAGTGCAGTCAGTAGTCAATGCAGTGTATACCTTTGAAACAAACCGAGAAAATGCCTATCAAACGGACTGAACCGAAATAAATCCCAGACACACGCCCATGCAGCCAACACTTCACTCACGATTTCCTAACGGAGACAGACATGCTCATCGCATAACATAAAAACGTAACGAGTTGTAAGCAGTTTACAGCAAACTACCACACAGTAGGCATCCCTTGAGTTTAGTAGACCATTTGCTCCAGCCAACCCACAAGTTAACATAAATTCAATCTGCAATATCCACGTTGTTCCTCACAGTACGTGACATTTATTATGACTGAGGTGTAGATATGTTGAGTTATTACTTGCATAAAATTACTTTACGTGTTTTCCTCCTCTACGTTCGTTATATACTCTGCCAGTCTGCCTCAATATGTATTTCATTTCAGGACGCCTGGCTGCTGCGCTACAATCTACAATATTGCAATATAAAATTCAACCGATGCGCGATGACTCTAATGCTTTTTGGTCTCGAGCTTGAGTGCTTGACACGACATATTCCTTTTTCCATCCATAAATATTCTGAATATGTTTGCTGAACTCAAACATGGCGAAATATTTAATTAGCATTTCTCCTAGCTAACTATTCTCTTGGGAATTCGCGTTTTAATATGTCCACACTAGGAACACAAAAGCCATGCATGATCCACAGCTAGGCATACCTGGAAAATTTAGAATTCTTCTACCTAATTAGTAGACCACGCAATGTACGAATTTTCTGTCAGGGTATAAATTAGTTATTATCACGACAGGAACGACCCTTTCGAATTCCATTCTCTTTTGTAGAAAAACAAGAAAACTAGAATTATGTGAGGAATGAAGTTCATTCAACCTTATACCGGTCGCTGTACTGTTTATTAGACTGAAATGGTTCTTAAGGTTATGGTATGACAAAGTAAATAATGTGTATCTTGCGAACTGTGTTCATGTCGATCTAATTTTATGTTATAAGAAAACATAGTTATAGCTTGACAGTATTTTAAATGAAAAAAATTGATGTTAATAGCAGGTATATTATCTGGAGGCTCCACCTGCTCTCCTGGTTATAAGATTTATAACCTTAGTGGTGAACAAATGCTCAAAGGCACCTCAGATACCCTGTTCTGCCCTTTCGACTCAAAGCAAAAAGCTGTTTCCATCAAGGATATGAATGAAGACTGCATTTTTCAAGTCAAGTTTACACCCTCCATCTGCGAATGTGACTCAGAGGTGAGTTTAGCGAAAAGAATTGGAAAAACTTTACGAATGTACCTACTCATTTCCATCAGTTTTTGTTTAGAAAAGTTTAGTCGAGTCATTTGTGACACATGGAAAATAAGATTTAGATTGGTTTTTCTGTATTTGCTATTTCTCGGAGGCTCACTAACAATCGATTGTGTCACAGACAATAGAAGCTGAAAAGTTTTTTTTTCCAGATCTAAACAAATGTTGCCGTTCACATTGCATGACAGTGCAACTTTAATCTCCAATTCTAAAACAATCGATTCATGTAAAATGACCATATATACTTTTTACTATTTCAGGAGAAACGCTGTTTTGCGGTGTTTTCACCCGTTTTCGAGAATCCGTTCGGAGCAATCCTATTCGAAGCTGGACAGTTAAAATACTCTCTAAAGATCTTGAATGCTCTCGAGGGAGAAACATTTGCCGTTCAGTTTTTGGGCAGCTCTGATTTTACTGTGAGTTCTGTCTGCACTTTCGCACTTGCAATAAACTATGTCCACGTAGCAGTATCTGTGCGGTATTCCTACTTGTAGTGATGTAATAACGTAACTCAGTCTTCGGCTATCAACGTTCAACGGCGAAATTCTAGCACCCTCCCTTCTCCATTAACCAGCATTTTTTACGATTTTCGCTAAAATTCTGCCTTATGGTTCTTAAATTTTAGTGCTCGCACTTGCTTCACAGAGCTACTTTTGTTTGGCTCCCATTTCCTTGTCTTGTTGCCCTGAAGAGAGGCGAAACTCTATTAAAGACAACTAGTCTTTTGGAGTGATTCTCACTTTTAAAAAATGACGGATGAATGGTCCAATTCTTTTGAATGGGCTCCTTCAATGTTTATTTGATTTCCCTTTTGCGTTTTTGTCAAGGGAATTACTTTTATCCTTCCTTAACTTTGATTTACACTTTCTCCCTCCTGCATCACTTCCCTTCAAATACAGTAAAGTTGTCGGGCTCGTGAAATTTTAATGAAAAGTCTGCAACAAGATGTCTAAATGAAGAGTCAATATTTCATTTTGGCAATTTTTGATAACTGCAACTTTCCTCTATTGTGTGTTGTTCTGTTGTAGATAAAAGGAGCGGACGGAACAACCGTTGCTGTCGTAAATATTCATAGAAAACGGGGAGAATGTCAAAAGTATACACTTACATTTATGGAAGAAATCAGCTCAGCAAACAAAGCCCTTTTCATTGGTTGTATAGTGACTCTGGTGAGGACCTTTGTTGAATTTTTGATAAAACGCAAAAGTCTATAAGTATAGAGATTACTTTTCTATTGTTTCTCGTCCACGTAAGTACGTATGGTCAATATATATCTATTTTAAGGAATATACTATTTAGGCTTGGCTTATACCACTGTGAACTGTCATTATTGTCATTGTGCAAGAAGTTTTGTAAAAGAAGAGTCTTTTAATTGTTTCAGGACCTAGTGAGTTGTGAAGGAGTTTGTACAAGATGTATTTGCTTAGCCCCGATTGTCCTGGCCTGTCTAACTATTCTCGGACTATTCATTGGTTCCGTAAGCTCAAAAGGACCAGCTAAAATTTGAGTTTTGGCTAAATAAAGCCAATTCGATGATTTGGTGATTGCAATTGTGATGGTTTGAATTCCTTCCCTATTGCAGTAGAAAGAACAAGGATGGATAATGATGACGAGGACAAATTACAATGGTTACAGTTTTAGACAATCTGCCGTGTCAGGCTTATATTGATCATTGAGGAGGATGGGACACGACTACGTAACGCATACCACTAACTAGGAAATACGATTCAACTAGGAGCAATAGTAGTAGTAAAGAATCACATCATCTTCAATCCGGCGACGTGAAAGAATGGAACATAGAGGCACACGGAGTACAATAAAGATGTATCTACATACTAACTAAAATTAACTACCCATACCATTAACTGTACATACGGACTCTTCTCTCCAATCTCCAACTCAATTAGTTTTAGAGGAAACAATAGTAATAAAATGGAAATGAATTCCTCGTTCTAATGGAAACTCATACAAAGAAATGGTCTGTGAATGCTCTACTTTAGGATGAATTGAAGTATGTACCAACCAGTTACTGAAATTCTCAGTCTGAAAACCATACCAAACCAACTAACAATAAGAACAGAAGTTTTCAAAAAATATTTCACATGTCAATGTCAACTTGTCAGCGTTTGTGTGCAGAATACCCCGCCAATCTGTTTTTGGCAGGCTAAGTATTGTCCTATCTTCCATTCTTCATCTCTCTTTCTCTCTATTACCCGACACTAAACTAAGTACTACAATAATCAAGAGAATATCTGTGCGTACCAGGAACAGACAGATAGTAGTAGAGAGAGCAAAAAGGAAAGAAAAGATTCCAGCCCACACGTACTATATAGTCACCGTCACTATTATCTCAAAGGAATGTACGTACCCAGCCAACAAATACAGAAAATCAATTTTAAATACATCGTTATCACTAAAGATTCCCTCGATTACAAATACAAACGCAAACTTCACCTTATTATTGAAACCAGAATCAAAATCATCTACAAAACAACGTAATTAATTGTAATGATAAATATTATGCCAATAATAATACTATACTTATACTTACGTATACAATCTTCAATTCACAAACGTCAAAAGTTATCTACACTACTATATTACTTACATGAATGAAACAACTAGTGATACTTCTGATTAAAAATTATAATTAACTACCTTCATCAAACAATTATTGTTCCTTAGTTAATTCAACCCCTGCCCTGAAGTGTAAACACTGAAAATGATATTATCTGTATTGTACTACCGTCAATCTATACTAAAAATATTCTACTATAGCCATATAAACTCTAAGCACCAGTACCAATACCAAACCAACAACATGACATTATAAAATAGAAAATTACATTGATACGAATTATTATCTAAACTTGTACACTATTATTACTCTTTGAGATTGTATACTACTATGGATTGAATATAATAGACCCTTAGGAAGTCAAGTATCCACACAGTAATCTGTAAAGCTATTCCAGAAAAACTCTTTTCACAACAAGGGTTATCAAATCAAATCAACCCTTGCGAAACCTTATAATCCCATATTATTATAAGTATATCTATTAGCCATCATCACCTTAATTAAGTAAATACCTATGTAGATACCAATACTAATGCGCTAATGTAATTAAGAGAGAAAATAGAAGAACGCTTTAGCTATAGCTGCTACTACAATTATAGGAAAAGCTAATATTATTAGACTAAATATTTAATAACGCTCTTTAAGTAAATTTAGCGTATTATTTTATGTTTGCTGATAGAAGTAGCACTTATATTAATATGAAAATTAAGTATAGTGTACATATGTAAGTACATTAGCGTTCCTCCATTACAAATAATACAATACACAAATGTTACTCATTACACAAATAACAAAGTATTTTCTAGACATGTTGGGATAATTGTACAGTTATGTATATAAGTATGGATGGAAGATGACAATTATTGATGACTACCTAATGCAATTTTGTTCCAATAATGGTAAAAGGGATGTCAAGTGATTAGAGTATGAGTATAGAGCGAGTGAGAGTGTGTGCATGAATTTGATAGCATTCAGTGGTCCTTATACGAAAATTTCCATTCAAACAAGTTTTTGTACCGTTAATTACTTGATCAAGGAAGGCATAATATAGGAGTGTGAAAGAAAACCGTCTAATTAAATCAAGTTCTTTTAGTAATTTTGTAGTGCTATGCATAGTGCTGATATTCTAACTTGAACAATTAGCCGAGAATAATGTCTGTCAATAACAGGACTAATCACCAAACTGTCAACTGTGTTTTTCAAGGTATTCTTCCCACCTGGCCTACTTAGAAACTTTATTGTGAGGGGAAAGAGAACTGGTCGTAAGTGACATTGACAATCCATAATTTTGTGAACACAAGCGCGAATGACTAAGGAGAGTGTATGCATATTTAATTGCTACTTATGTTGATAGAAATATAATTTTGTGATTCTGACTTTTGAAAAAGCAGGAGAACAGAGTTAGTCTCAAGAAAAAGTGCTCCGTTATAATATTAGTACGTAAGTATAATACTATACACTCAATTTCTTATATCTATACGCAACAAAAAGTTACAATTCGTTAACTGCCATGATACTAACGAAAAACACTGTAATATGCAATAATCTATTCCGGGTACACCACTCAACTCTGCTTCCAGAATGATTTTCTGTTGTTTTTTTCCATTAAGTACGTTGTATACCTACGTAATTGAATAAAAGATGATGTGTAAATGGCTTTTCAAGTGAATAAAGGTATGTTATCTGTAATAAAAGAACAAATTACCTGACCAAGTTGATTTATAGCCTTTAGACATTTTCCACTAAGTATAAACTAGTTATGCAATTATGTAAAAAGTATATAATTTAGTCTGTACAGTGTAGTACCACTGCTAACTATCGAATTTCTTGTTCAAAGAATGGAAAAAGAGTATGGCTTGTATAAATTGATGAAAGTATCTAAGTAGAAAATGCGTTGGCGATAGAAAAAATACGTTTTCTTTATATGCCTAATAATTGCCTACTTTAATTGCATGCAAATGATCAAATGACTATGCTTCATAGGAATGGCTGCTCTTTTGTTCATCTGTGATATTTTCATCACGGGTATAAAAGTGAAAGTAGTATTAGTGTGTTACAGGAAAAAATAATTAAATAACGAGCTATCCTGCCTGCCTGACTAATTCTATCTGATAGACAGACGGGTAGATAACTATAAAGAAAGATCCCTACACATGAACTACGTGCTAAGTACTTAACGCAGCATAGGTAGCTAAGGTAGTTTACAAAGACCACTGTAATTTGCAGTGTGTACTACTTTGCTAATTAAACTTGAAAAGATATACCGTGATATTATGAACAAAATTACTACAGATACGATTGTAGCTACTGTATATCTATACATAAAATATATCTACAGAAGACCTTCATTTTATCATCTATACGCACCAAATAGAAGGAAACTTGATATGAGATGGACAAATTCAATGTAACTACAGAGTAGAGAGAATGGGGTAACCACATCCTGTGAACCGACTGTAAAGGGATAGACACAGACGCAAACTGTCCTTTTCTATTTATGTCATTGCAGGGTTCAACGAACCAGAAATTTCGAAATCCGAATGAGAGGGAATTAAAATCGTTATTATCTCTGTGGGACCAACTAGCCATACCCAATTACAAACGGGAAATAATGATCACTCCAGGTATCATACATAATACACAATTACACAACGGGTTGAACGGTTCACGTATATTACGACAATTATCCCTGCTTTTCTCTTCTCCGTTATTTATCACGACACAAATTGCGATTATGATGTGTACAACAAAAGCAAAATACGACCTAACCAATATAAAATAGTCTGGACGAACTAATTCAAATTAAAAAGCCAGATATTGTTTTCTGGAAATATAGAAATAATATCATCTGTAAATAGTAGATTCTACTCTGCTGTTCTCTCCTCAGCATAATTATTAAGTAGGTTGTAAAAATTGATGTCGCAAAGTTATTAGTTTCGGTATTGGTTTGAAGTTTGAAGTAAACATTTTTAATCAGATTCCGTAAAATATTAAGAGTAAATTGGTTGATTTGAATTAGAGGCAGGCAGATAGGTTATTAAATCCGGTTTTCTGTGGAGATCTCATAATGAACTCAGGTAGAGGCAATTGAAAAAAGGTAACTAACCCAAATTAGAAAGCCAGATATTGTTTTCTGAAAATGTTGAAATAATATCATAAATATAATATAGTAGATTCTACTCCGCTCTTCTCAGCATAAAATTATTGAAATTAAGTAGTTTGTAGAAATTGATGACGCAAAGTTATCAGTTTGGGTACTGGTTTGGGGTAATCATTTTTAATACGATTCCATAAATTATTAGGAGTAAATATGTTCATTTGTGTTAGAGGTAGATAATTAAATCCGGTTTTCTGCGTTTTGTGAGATTTCATAATGAATTCAGGTAGAGGCAACTGAAAAAAGGTATGGCTAACACCCAGTATTACGCTTCGGAAACAAACGCGGTGCAACTTTTCTTGTGTTGAGATGGGAGGATTCAATGAAATGTTGTGTAATAAAAGGGAAAAGAATAAGAGAAAGTTTGTGATGGGGTAGTAAAAGGTCAAGTGAAACTAAGGTCTATGTTCTAAAAGATGAAATGGGAGGTAGGTATGTTTCTTAGCCTTGTACATGTGATTTACGCTACTATTTACTTTAGATAGTTTACTAGGATAAAAATATTTTATTGGGTTGATTCTAGTGTTTTAAGAGTAGAAGTTGTGTATAGCTTTGTTTTGTTGATAGAGCATGAATGAGACTTAAGTTTTTCCAACGTCTTTTAATATACTGGCTATGGCTGTGTGTATTATTACTAGCCTTCTCTAATGCAATGTGGAAAGGGAGTTGTTGTTCAGAGTTTTTATTAGTTGACGCCTGTTCTTAAGTGCTCTCGTGTCTTTCTTGAAAGTCATAATTTGAGTAGGAGAAGTGAGGGAGTGAGGCAAAGACGGGGAAACAGGTTAGGACATTTTATTTATATGCCACGTCCGCGAAAAGGAAACTACATCGGAGACACCACACTAAAGAAACTAACTAAAGAGATTCTTGACTGGAGTCTTGAATTAGATTGAGTTGTTTTGCTTTGCTTTTCTTTACGTTGCTTTGGTTTAACTCCCCATCGTCCTGACGTGCTCTAAGCAAGGATCAGCTTTTATAGAATGATGAGAAAAGGAAATAAGTTTCTAGTCGAGTAGACAAACATACCGCTAAGATTAGGGCAAATCTTTACAGCATTCCACTCCCTGTGCCAATAATGCCAAATCCAGGAGCAAAATCCAATGGTACAGACCAACAGACCCTGTCCTTGTCGTTTTATATATAATTGCATGGCAGTAGTAGTGCAGATAAAATATATCCCTACATATATATATGTCTCCCCATATCAAATATATTATTGTATCTAACTTAGGCATTTCTCCTGTCACACTTTTTACACACTTTGACTTGACTCATTTTCCAAAGTAGAGTAGGAGAGAGTTAGTGTACAGGGACGGTTAGAGAAAAGGAATGGCGGTAGTGTAGCGAATGAAAAGATCAATCTCATCCCCGCCGTACGAAAGAGAGCGATAGGAAAAGATAGCCGAACCGGATACAATGCAATCTACTCCTTAGAGACTAACAGTATCTAATCAAAAGAAAAAATCTCAACGAAATATTTCCTTATTTCTTTTTCCTCGTAGATCATTGGCGGATGTTAGTTCAAGATCCTACTGACTACTGTACATACACACACTACATTACATCACCTTAGATTTACTTTGTGTCATCCATCATGCTTCAGTAGATTAGCATCAGACAACTAACGTGGCGCACTCGATTCGACTTTAGTTTTAGCTTTCACTTCTCGTTATCAATACTCTTTTCCAGCAAAAACATTTACTATCATTTTCTATATATCTAGCTCGAATATTTTCAGCTCATATTCAACTATATACAATAACTTGCGCAGAGTAATTCGAAAATAATGCATAGTGACATGACAGACTCCTTTGGTTTCCCTCAACCTCTATATATCTCTAACATTCTTTTCTTGCCGCAGCAATGGGAAAAAATCACCGCAAAAAAAGAACAGCCAATCACGGCGTCCATTCGACCTTTCCTGACCTGTCTCCAGTTCTCTAGTAATGCTAAAAGTCAAGGAAGACAATGGAAAACAAAGCAAAGCTACGGTTATCAGTTATGTTTCATCTCTCTCTCTCTCTCTTCCAACTCTGCTTGACTTTAGACAACTTTTTCCTCTAGCACACTACTACACTTCAGCACACTAGACTTTTGAGAAGGATGAAAAACAGAAGAGGAAACAAAAGAGGATCCTTCTCACTGCCTCTTCATTTTCCATTTTCCCACTTTTCAATTTCAAGTAGAAAGATCCTCTTGTACATCTTTGTCGTTTTCCTGATCCCATTTGAATGACAGTCAGCAATTCCATGTGGCTTGACTTGATTTACTTATACTTTCTATGGAGCCTTTCTCTTCCTTTTCCTCTCAGAGAGACTCTCAATCCTGCCTGCCTAGCAAAATGTCTTCCGTCTATTTTTCTTTCCCTCCAATTTTCCTATTTAGTGTCGTTAAGAAGCTGAGCACGTAGGAGTTTCTTTGGCCGTGAGAGAATTATGTCGTGATGTGGTTGAACTTTGTATCTATACACTATAAATACAATTCACAGATCCTGACTTACTTCTTCGGTGACTCTAAGGGATATCTCACTTCCGTTCCCTACTCTCTTTTGTATGTATAGCCTGGAAAACTGAAGTAGACATAAGGGAGGCCAGATGTGACTAAAAGAAACTATAGGTACCTACTTATTTTATCTGACTATCTTTTCTACCTCTGTTCAAGTATGTCGAGCAGTACACAACAAGATACTGAATTGTTAACATAGAATAACACAAGCAGATGCTCATATTTTTTTTCCTTTGTCATGGACGTGGTTTCCTTATCCTTTTCACAGCAAGAGTACAGTGGAATGCTATTATATTGTTGGGCTTCTTTTGATCCCAAAGAGGAAAAGGTGAAAGCCAAGCATTTCTATATTATTCCAAGGAGTCCATCCTCCAGAATTTCTCAAGAGAAAAGGCATGGAGGCAGAACAACTTATATGAATGCATGATGTTTGCACTTATCAGATCACATAACATCCTGGGCTACCTCTTTCTAGAAATCTAAACGTACGATGAGCAAGAAAAGGCTCGGGGCTTAACTTCTTTTACAATCCGTAAGGATATTTTCAGTCTCGGAACGGAGCGAGAAGTGTAAAGTGGATTCTTTAATGCCTCGAAATTCTTTGCTTAAAAGTCAACGCTGCCGACAGACAGATAAGATAAACTCAATTCAAGCTTGCTTGGTTCTCAGCCAGGAGCAGAATAGAAAATTCTCCATATACTACCATTCTACGATGGCTAAATCAACTACAGATATATCTCTTAGGCTAAACTGTTAAGATGCCCAGTCTATGTCCTTAAATCGGTACTTCGCCATAACGGCAAGATTTTTCTTGCGAAAGAGCGTGCTTTTTCCTATTAAATTCCATCCGTCTGGGTGTCCGACTCCTATGCGTAAGAAGAATCTGAGCTATGCCACTTTATTATTATAATGAACTACTTCAACTTTGCTATATCAATATAGCACCGCTGCTGCAGGAGTGAAAACTGAATTCTTAGATATCTCGTGTTTGTCTTCCTTCACTTCTCTGTTGACCTAAAGTTCTACTTTCTTGCATTTTAAATTTCCTTCTATGTGCAATGATAAGGATTTCCTTCCTCCAGCTAAACGCCTCTACTCTCCAATGAACATAAGGGGAAATGTGCGGAGAGTGATAAGATAAAGTTATCATGCTTTAACTTGGATAGTAGAAGTCCAAACATACCTACTAGTCCATTAGCTTAAAGAGAAATTTCTATTTGTAGCTAATGCGAGACTGGTTAAATGTCAAATGGGAATTTACACGTATAAACACCATCATACAAATTCGTAATGAGCATTTATACAGCGACAGCTCTGCGGTTTCCTACTAATGACCCAATTAAGAGTTATATTAGAAGACTTTTATTACAGCAATAACATCCCGTGCACTTTCATGAGCCACACACTATCCCAAACTCTTTTCTTTCTTGTTCACAAAGTTGGACCAATTTTCAAAAACTTTGACAATTTACTAAAGTAGAACCATCAACCAAAATGTACGGATAGCAGAATCTAACGTACTTATCACTCCTATCACTTCATTCTTCTTCCCTACCTAAAACTTACACTTACCATTAGCAACATCCTTATTACTGGCTGAGCCTAATGTCACATTATTATAAAGACTATTTCATAGAATGAGAATAGCCATCTATGACTCGTGTCTCAATAGCACGGAAAATGAGTGGTAGTCTTCGTTGTGGTTTTTATAACTGGGAAAATCTAGTATGATTCTGTGAAAGCAATTGACGCACAAATATTCGAAAAGCCGCAGTTACTACAAAACACACTTAGCAAATATTATGGTCTGCAAGTTTCTTTACTTTATTATGTGCCTGAGATAACTATTTATGTTATGACATAATCTGTTACGATTATTATTGACACCAAAACGAAATTTTTATCTTCCTTCAATAGCAATGAATTTCAGATTCGTACGATAATGCTTGCAATAAACAATATAAACTGTTCTGTATCGTCTGATCTGTATTGTCTAGAGAAAAAAAATCTTAACATGATCAGCTATAACAAAACAACATAGCTGGACGTTTTTATCAGAAAACCAGAAACGACTAAGGTCTAATGTGCGAAATAGTATTTATTGCATCATTATTTTATACATAGTGTCATAGCGTTGACCATAGAAAGCTTCGCTAGACAAAAGTTCAAGTTGCACAATTCCACAATACAATGAAAACGTGAACTTTATTCTTTTATTGTAGTTCTAACCAAGTGCATTTGCCTTTCATATCCTAATAACATTAGTTGGAAGTATATACCACATCTTATCTTTAATTACGCAATTTATGTAAACTTTTCCCTAAAAATTTCCTACCTTTGTAGACACAAAGCCATGCACAGTGTGCATAAACTAATTGAGGATTAAATCCTTGATATTCTCAAAGTAAAGAGTTTTTGTCAGCAATTTAATGTACACCTTTCCTTAATAACGAGTAAATGTGGTTTTTTTTAAACACAAAGTCAAACCACATCCTTTGTATTCAGCTTTATGTTATTGTTGTTAAACGAAAGTAATTTTTTTAATTCACATTTCTGTACAATAGAAAAACATAGACTTTAGTTTGAAGTTCGATTTCCAAACAAAAGCAATTATTCCAAGAGTAGGACTAAGAATTAAGTAAAATGGCCACGAGAGTGATTTTGTTTTCAATGTTGACTTTAGCAGTTATATTAGCAGCAAGGGCCCAAGAGTTCTACGATGATGATGGTGGTGCTGATTCAGGAACCCCTGATGATTATGACCTCGGTAAGAAAACTTTCTACTCCTATTATATGAACATCGTAACTAATTATTGTCTATTGTCCCAGGAGACTTCAGTAATTACGTTGCGGGAAGAAATATCCGTCTTGTGGGAGATTTCGTAAAGCGAGAGGTTAATTGCAGACGATTGAGTAACGGTGGAAGAAGATGCGTCAATTCAAATGGATCTGTGTATTACCTAGGAGCAGGGCAGGCTTCACCTAGAAAATAACATGTTGTTGCTGTCGCCGTTGAAAAGTTTAAAAGTAATTTCAGACTTGTCTCTTTGTCACCGGCTGTAAATCTTAATTTACAAGATTTGTGTATGTTTTAATGCGCTTTCCTTTTCAGTTTGTTTGTTGTGTATAGTATGTCTCTGATTTGGAAAAGAAAATAAATCTTATCTCGGAAAAGAGAAACAAATGTTACATAATATTATACAATTGCCTTACTTATCTTAGTTCCTCTATACTGCATTCTGGAAAGAAAACTAGTTTTTCATTATTAGGATTATTACCTTTTGTAATAAAGTTACGTTTCACAAAATTGTATTAAGGGTAGTGTGAAGAACTTCGGTGATTTCTGCATCTCTTGGGATTTTCTTTAGATATAAAAGCAGAAGCCACAAAAGCAGAAGGTGATGTACAGTATGATATAATTTAACATCTCTCGCTTCTGTTTCCTGTTTACTTAAGGAGTTATTTGTCTTTCGAAGAAAAGGAAACTCGATTAATTTACATGGTGGTGTTGTAGAAGATAAGTTCTATAGCCACTCTCTATTATTTGTTCGTGCTTCCCTTCAGGCCACCAATAGAAAGATTATCAATAGCCTTCGTTCAATTAAATTACGAAGCTGTGTTAAGTCATATCTAAATGAATTTTGCAGATGAAAAGCAATCAACTGATTAGAAAGCTTCCTTCCTCCGAAATAGGCTCTAAATATGTAATGGAAAATTGTAATTTCCGAATGCACAGCTGTAGAAAGCGAAAATTATTAGCATTTCCCATTTTCTCATGCAGAAGCTTAGTCGAGGTTCAAGATCCGGAGTGGAAATTCAATGTAATTACACTCACAATTGATTTTTCAAGAAGGAGTCTGTGGTTATAAGAGAACTGTAAGCCTCTTCTTCTAAAGCCACTTTGTAGGGGTGGATGAGTCTATAGACGAAAACCGCTCTAAGCAGGATCAATTTAGTACAACCTATAAACTACCTAGCAAAATTGTTCCCATCATGGCACGCCTTACCACCCATCAACTATTTAACAACCTCGTTTCAACATTTATTTACTTTAGAAACTTGTCTTTTATTTGAGGATGAATTCACCAGCACACGTACTACAAACGGATACATACTCTTACCTTTGCACACACACGTTTTCATTACTCTGCAACAACCAAACTACCCACCACGAACAAAACCGCAAACTCTAATTACATTTCTCTTACAGGAACTGCGTCTTACAAACTTTCATCTTACAAGAGTTGATGCACGTTCATTTTCCATAATTAGCATAGTATTCAGGCAAATACAAACGAAATGGAAATTTGAGATACAGGTAGTTATCAAATCCTCGCAGCAATGGCTTCTACAAACTTTTACAGTAAATAAACTTCGAAAATGAGATCTTCAACAATGTTACTAATGGTAAGTGCAATTCTATATACAGATTTATCCAATCAACGCAACATCCTATCCTTTATCCTTTCCCATTCGGAACGCATTTTCACATTACATCTTTTCCATATACTTTGACTGCAAAAACATTATTATGTTTACAACTTAAGGGGCACATGTTTATCTATAGAATTGTGTCACTACACAACAAAAATATAATTGTAGAAAAATACAATATTGGCATTGCAATAAATCATGAACAGTAAAAATTCAATACAAAGGATAGTTTCAATTCAACAGCGTATTTCGCTGGTTTGACAAAGCTAAAATATTTAGTAGCCGTAAAAGCTGAATCCTGGGGCGAGTTAAACTGAGTGACAAATGAGAGTTATAGTGGAATGCAGAGAAAAAATTACATTAGACCTTCTCATCATCGATAAATTATATAGGAGATAATTCGCGAAGATAGATCAGGAGGGAGAATAGCTATTAGACATTTTGAAAAATAGGTTTATTACAAAAGAACGGGACTTGACTGACATGAGCATACATTATGAATGAAAAAGCAGCACACATGTTTTGGTTGGCAAAAGAGTCTGAATCAGATATAGTTTAGAGCATAGTTCCGGGGATGCCAAAAGTCATAGCGTAAAAAGGATAGGAAGCGGAGAAGCAGACAGGACTCTTGGGATGTGATCTGGATACATGCCCTCACATTTACTGTCGACTGCATATACATACAGAGATACATAATATTTTGTATGGATATGGCAAACTACCTGCATAAAAATCCCTGCTGCTAAAAGTTTCGAAAGAAAAAGTTTCCGTAATATTTTCCGAGAATTGATAAACTTTATAGACATGGTATTGATTCATGGTAAGTAGCCTTGTACATTTTCGGGTTTGGAGGGTAGGTGCTGATAAAGAAACAGGATCGGACTAATAGCTACATTCCAAAGTAACAAAGATCATAAATCTTATTGGTGTGGATGTGATGTAAGAGTGATTACAGTGATCGGGGGCTTTGCTCTTTCCTGTAATGTATTTCTTTGTAAATCCAATGAATTGTTGGATAAAAGCGAAAGTAAATGGGACTAACAAGGAATTGTGCTAAGAAGAGATGCGAAACAAAATAGTAAGTAGCTCTAGAGTAGTGCTTTTTAGCAAGATTCTCCTCCACTACTTCCTACTACTAACAAACAATATATATGTATAAGTTTGTATTGATCGGTGAAAGTTTTAGAATGTAGAAATGACTCGGATGCTTTCCTTTCAAATACGACTACACTCTCACTACCTATTTTACTATTCTTGTACATATCTGAAGTTAGGTAGGTACTTATAGTTTATACTGGCTCTACTCAGTGAGTGAGTTAGTGAGTATTCTGTATAATATTGTGCATGGGCTCAATTCAGCTTTGCTGGAACTCGAGTGACTCTGACAAAATCAGCAGGAGGAAAGTAGAGTAAAGGAAAGCACGGGAAAGTTCCTGCGCATCAGTTCTATCCTAGCTGCCTTTCTCCAACTTTCTCACACTCATTTATCCTTACTAGAAGATAGGTACGTAATGTAACGTAACGAAATGAAACGCCAGACGATATTACTACCTACTCTACTTTCTACTATTCTACTGCCAAGGGATTCATTTGAAAGGTTAGCTCAGCCGAATTTTTTTGATTTCTTTCTTTTCCTTTGATTCGAGAGATAACTGGAGGCTGGAGCTGCTAGAGAGCCACGATGGATACGAAAACTTGTCTTCTTGGTAAGTTGACTTAAGTCAAGTCTCGTCCTTGTCAAGTGACATGGATTTTTCATTTAAACTGTCCCCACATACCTTTTGTCTCTTTCTTTCAACTTTCCTGCATGCATTAATTTTCAAGTAGACTTAAGTTTACTTTTACGCTCGCTTCAACCTTCATTCTCTTCTCTTCTTCATCCATCCATCCATACCTTTACTTACTACCATTTACTTGACTAGCTTTGGCTTTTTAGCAGAAATCAATACTTGTCCTCACATAGTTATTATATCGACTTTTCCATCGACTACCTATAAAAAACTCTATAGGACATACTTACATTTCCGTCCTCAGTCCGAAAAATACATTAATAGATACCTGCGTTCTTCAGTTCGTTTAAAAGAAGGCTACGATATGTTCCACCGCTTTCCGTATCGTTAGTCGCTCGCAACTTGTTGGTAAATGTAATACATGGAAAATTGAAGGTGTGTGCTGTGCTTTAAGTGTATGTAGTTAGGTAAAAAGTACACAGGACCGTTTTTGGTAACACTTATTTCAGACATAAGTCCATCGTGCCATTTTTTACCCCAGATCTGTTAGAAACACATTCCATAACTTCTCCAATGATGATAGGGTTTATAGATGATCGAGAAAATAAATTTTGATAAATGAGAAAACTAACTTTTGGTTTTCTTCAACAGACGAAAATTGTTCCCCTTCACCTGTTGGAGTCCACTTAATGGAGCTGGAAATGGCAACGACGCCAAGGGTTCACCCAGGCGAAGCCGAGGTTGTACCTGAAATATTCGAAGATCAAAATCAAAACAGAGTCAAAACTAAAACTCAGTTTAGAACTGAGGTAGTAGAGATAGATATGGAAACCATCAAGTTACGGATAAAAGGTCCGGAGGAATCAGAAGGCTCAGAAGAGGAAATAATTTATGAAAATTCAATGCACTTCTTTCCATCAACTCCTTCTGATCTGGAAATCCTCAGAACTATTCGAAAAGTTAACCTCAAACTTTCGGAAAGCGGTAATGACAGTAATGAAACCATACATATGACATGACTTACTTGCTTCATAATAAATTATATGTATTATTACTTGGTAACTTTGATTTTATCATATCGTAAAATCGTAATCTTTGCACTTGTATTCATAGGGTTGCCCTGTAGCTATAAAATCACCGACGAGAGCCACGAGTGTGTATTTGAATCTTTACAAGGAGAAACAAGCGGAGGGATTTGGTCAAAATATTTTCGGCAGCAACAAAAAATTATTCTAATGCAAGATAAAAATCAACATGCAATACTCAAATTGGAGTTTGGAAGGAGCAGAACAGTCTCATGTTTTCAAGTAAGCCTTATTTCGATTTTATTTTTTGTAGTCCCAATCTACCAACTTGTTGGGAGTTGGGGTTGGGGACTCCGGAGTCAATGAAATTAAATACTAACAGAAAACACTGATAAAACAAGGATTACTAATGAATTCCATTTTTCCCTGAATTTTTCTTTATAGACATTAAGATTCGTGGCGATGACGCTACATTTTAAATCGAAATCTGAAGATCCTCTGTGTATAGTGTTTAAAGACAGAGGATGTTTCATTTGGTCTTGTTGCTGGTCAACAGTGACCTATGAAACCGTGCCACAGTCAGATCATGTCAGTTCTTTTACCGTGTCCAGCAAACGACAGTGGAGGAACAAAGCTGAATTTATGGTAAAAGCCTTTTATACCTGCGTGCATTCATCCATTCATAACAATGCACGCAAATTTCCCATAGATTACAGAAAGCAATAAGAAAAAGTCATTTATCCATTTAAACTTCTATTCTTCACCTTTTCTTTTGTCTTTGTATTTACTTAAGGTGAAACATAGTGATGGGTCGATTTTAGCCTTTATCGACCGAGAAAAGAAATCTTACACTTTAACTATGGGAGAAAACTTAGGGCCCAGTATGAAGGTTTGCTTAATTGGATTCGTTATTGCAATGGTAAGTTAAATCCTGTTAAAGTAACCATTTATAAACATTATAGTAGAATTTAGCAGTACAAGTACAACTAAGTCTACAATTGTGTCAATTTGTAAATTCCACCTAATGGATGGCTATGTTACTTTGCCATAAGAGAAGGAAAGGAAACTTGTGTATTTGTCATGCATAATTAATAACATCGGTTTTCTCCCTTACCTAGGATATAATGGACAGAGAAGATACGGGAAAATTGTCATGCAGGTTGCGCCCAAGCACTTACGTAACCATTCTGTTTCTACTGATTCTGTTTTTGATGATTGGAGCATTCCTCTTGCATTTTATTATGGCTATGATCCTCACATGGCCGCAGCAAGACAAATTCGGAAGAGGATGTTCCGACAGCGTCCATAATGAAAATGACCTTCCCATGCCTATCAATTACACATCCAATCATTATTACGAACCTACGAACGTGACGTTTCAAGACAATTTAATTTGAACGATAATAGGTCTACTAGAGTCAACGTACTTAGATGTAGAAGTTATATTTACCATTTCCTATGATAGGGTTAGGGAAATTATATATAATATACCATTATTGTGCTATATTGATGCAAATACTAAGACCCTTTATCTTAAACATTGTCGGACATCTAAAACAAAAAAGAAACGAAGCCTCATCGTCAATTTATCTGCACTTACGTAATTCGAATGTACGATAATACAAAGGACGTATGGAGAAAGAAAGACGATAAAAGCCTTTTAAGAAACTTTCACCTTAGATTAATTTCCTTCCAATTTGAAATACATGCAAGTGCACAGCAAGTTTTTACGCTTCTTGTCTTCCAGAAACTGCAGTTTCTGTATGCTATATAGTCACTTTAATATAAAATATATAGTCTCTAAGAAAGAACCATATAAACTATTTATAACATTACGATACATGACTATTGTATAACCCATGCTAGGATTATACCTATACCATCAAATTATCATCTTACTCTAAAGTTGGTAGAGCTGCTTCAAATTTTATTGACATTTTAATGTACTGTACCTAAAACTATGCAGAACAGAATCCTAGATCAGTCAATCTTACTCACAGATTCAGTGAATAAGATTGACACACAATCTTTATGATTATCTTTGTTTTTCGTGCTTTCTGAATTGATAACTGCCAAAATCACTTTTTCAGACGAATCGATACAAAGTAATGCAATGGAACCAATGAACCAACCTACTTTATCTGAATTCATACTTGTAAAGCATTTAATAGCCCCATTTTAGTTTCTGTACGACTACTACATATTACTACCTAAAGTATAAAATCGCTGCAATTACTTGCCCTAATGCCAAATTTTAATGAATAGTAGTATAGTGCATTACTATGCTTCAGTGGTCAAAGATAATTTATGGGTACAAAATACGAATAACTTACTCTTACGATCTAATAAGTAGTAAGTTCGGTTGCAGTTTTCTCATAAATATACAACAAACCCATCTAGTTCAATGTACAACTACAGTATTTCAGGGTTACAGTATTACCTCTCCGCTGATTTCCATCAGCAATAACTTGTGAGAAAGATTCTGTTCTGTACAGTATTTGGCTATTCGTGCATAAAAGTATGTTGTAAAGAAGCCTTATTTTATTATAATTATGTAAATATGTTAGTAACTGTGTTTACACAAATATAATACTGTATCAGCAGTAAATTCAAGCCATGGTCACGATGTAATTTGCCTTTACGGGTTGTGAATAATGTCACGTCCGTCATTGCACATTAGTGCACATTAAAGTTTCTTATGGAGGAGAAAAGTGAAATGGCTACATTAGAACTACAAAGTATGGAGGCAGTAAATAGCTAATAAATAGCAGTCAGTGAGTCTTAAATCCTGTCTTGTGTTACTTGTGTATATTTATAGTTTGGCAAGAACCAATTGATAGTTTACTGTTTGAAGCGTCTTTAACTACCTATCTATTTATGATTATATCTTTTTCTTGTGTCTTGTCTTGTGTCTTATACTAAAAGGGAAAATACTAAGAAGCAGTAAAAATTATAAGCAACATATTGAGTGTATGATCTGCTGTAGTGTTTTATTTATAACTGCCATAAAGAAGGATATTACTGTAAAAGGAAATACTATTATGGCCAACATCTTGTCTATTATATATAGCAGTGTGTATAATATAGTGACTGCAGATATGACATAGTGTCTGTTTATGAAAGAGAAAAGTACGGAAAAG
>JABASI010000664.1:0-34245 GCA_019776505.1 Tomocerus nigrus
CCCCCCCTGTTACATCGATTTCCTTACCTCTTTGGAAAATCCATCCGCAGCCTTCTACATGGTCTCCCGTTGGAAAATTCTCCATCCTAATGCATGATCTCCCCACCCTGATACATAGATTTCCTTATGTTTTTGGAAATTCCCCACCCTAAAACATGGCCGCCACTCTGCTGCATCGATTTCCTTATTGTTTTTAAAAATTCTCTACCCTAGTGGGTGGTCGTTGGATACTTTGGTTGTTGGGAACCCGGTGGTGGGAATGGTGAAATTTCCCCACTCGTAGAGTGGGGTATTTTAGTCTGGCGGACGGATGTACCAAAGTATATTTGTTTGTTATTATAACTCATGGTTATTGCATTTCACACGGCTATATTCATCATTAATGGCTCTAGATAGACTCTAGACTTGACCAGACTGGCTAATAATTATATAGTATGCAGATGCAGCAATCCCTTCCAAGCAATTTCTTTATTTCTGACGAGCTAAAACATAATAACCCCATTTGTGACTGTTCATTGATGTTAAATGAGCTGGCTGATACCGAAGGGATGACTGAATAACCTATTAATAAATACTACTCTTTAGCTATTTATTTACTTGCCCATCCTAGGACGCACATATTATAGGCATTAGCAATCATGTTGATGTTAAGTGAGATATTATGTGCTTACATGTCTGTTAATTGTACACAAGTACCTACCTAATTCTATTGCTAATTACTTTTCAAGATATTACTTAAGGATTCTTGCAAATTGATGAAGTTTTTGGGAAATTCCAAAAGGACTGCCAAGTAAAAGAATAAGGAATAGGATCAAGTGAGATATTTGTAAATTAGACGTTGGATACATAGGAAATGGCGAACTTTGAGCTCCAAATCACACGATTTTATTTTTGTGTGGACTCTGCTCTATCAGACAATAATTTACCAACAAAGGTACGTGGCTCCTTTGGAATGCAACGCATGACAGTGCAGAGATATAGAGCTAGTAAACTTGCAAGTGTGTAAAATATTAACGTCTTAGCTTAGGTATAGGATTGTGTAAGAAAATAATGATGTCTATTGGTAGTAATGAAAGTTCCGACATAATATAAATAATTCTTGTCTAAAACAGAAAAATAAAGAGTAATTTGATAAACATAGCCATAGAGTACAGACAACACAACAACGTTGTGTAAGGGATGGCTTATATATCTAGGTATGTCTCTAAGCTTCAAGTTAGTATGACAAATATATAAAATCTTTAATTGAAATACACAACCAGATAGCCATTGCATTAATATAGCTCTTAGTATATAAAAATGGCCATTCTTTAAGATTACACCTGTCATGTGTGTAGGTATGTAAAGTTAGATAAGCCGTTACTTGGCTGCATGTTTGTTGTCTACAATGCATAGTCGAAGTGCCTACTTAATAGGCTCAATAAATGCAGACTACACGTATAGATAGGGTAATAATAGGAAAACGACAAAGATAGAGGTTGTTTATGGTGGCTGAACATTTTCTTGCATTACGGCACCCAACGAAAGTAGAGTGTCATTCTTTAAGAGGTTTGGGGACAGGACTTTCGCCTTATTTAATTAATTCTTGTTCTGTCAACTGAGCTGACCCATGATTTGATCTGATGAACGACAAAAAGGCTTGAAATTGTTACTTTGTCCTCGTCGTATGGAAAAGCCACTTCATTCACTTTTATTATATGCACAATGTGTGCAAATACGCAATGAACAGTTCTATTAAAAAAACTCATCATGTTTGCATCATTCAATTTTTACAGCAAAAGAATTTTACTCACTTGACGTACTCATATCTTGTTGTGAGATAAAGAAGTGTGATTTTGTTTTAGATACACTCAATTGATATGCTTGTCATCTACTGCAGGTTACTACTTTTACATCTTGCTTTACAATTACAATATGTAAATGTCTCCCTGTCCTGTAGTTCACACACAACTCAGGTATGGTACAGTGGCTATATCTGTAGATTGGTGCCTACTTTTACAATTTATATTTCTATCCAAAAAAGGCAACGTCAAGAGTGATGGAAACATTCATCATAATATCATAATAAGTAATATGAAAAAATGCATTTTTCCTTCTGGGACAATTGACGTTGACATAACCAGAATATTATCTAAAAATCTATTCCGTTATATGTACAAGAAATTAAATTTCTAATCTTTATGTTTTCTTGATGAAACATGACATTTTGTCACAGTAAATGTTTTAAAACACACACGAGCTGATTTTAACTTTTGAAATTTGACACAGCAGGGAGTCGGACTGCAAAATCATTGACTAATGTAAAGGAAGACAGAATTTTTAGAAACGGGTGGAGTGGCACCGGTGGGAGTGGCCAGTCACACAATGACAGTTGTACCTTAGTCTATCTACGTTCATCTATCAAAATATTCACACTCAGGTTTATAATAGATAAGACATGAGAAGGGTGCCATAATGTCAACATTTAAACTCCTTGGCAGGGAGGGTGACAAAGATAAGAATAATGTCAAGTTTAGGAAAAGAACTAGGTTTGGTTTCAGAACCTCGTAGCGTGAAACGTTTAAATCTGTTAAATGCTAACTCAATTTGAAAACAGCGTTTCACGTCCCAGCTTAATGCTTAAGAATTCCATCTTTACGAATATAGTAAGGAGCTAATGACATAAAGTTAATACCTAAGTATATACTTAGGTGTGCAGGAATGGTATGCCTTGTATCCTGAGGCAGCTACTTATATATAAAGTTTTAGGTCTTGTAAAACGTATTCTCGTGTTCACTTTTGAAATCATTATCTTATGAATTTGAGACTTATCAGAATCAACGTTACTCAACAAATGCAGTGAGTTTGATATTGAACAATAACAATACCTAGTGTTTATAATATAAACAACAAACTCTTTTCATTCTATTAATATAACATTGTTTTAATAGGCACTATTGAAAACATTCATATTACACGTGACACTAAATGGAACAGAATCTGTAACAAAAAAGAAACTTGCTACACAAAACTATGTAAACTAGTATTTAATATGCTCAAATTCACCTTGAATGTAACTGCATAATTCAGAGCATAGAAATAACTGAAAAATAGACAAATAACCAGGATGGGATTTTTAAGATTTATGAACATTTGACTACTATTTGTATATTATTTATATGCTAGATATTTTTAAATAAAATACTATTTGTAACTATTTTTTAATATTCATCCAAATTTTCAAAGCCATCTATTTTAATACCTATGGATATAATAACACTTTTAATATTCAATTTTTTTACTCCATGAAATATTCATCCAAATTTTCAAAGCCATCTATTTTAATACCTAGGGATATAATAACACTTTTAATATTCAATTTTTTTACTCCATGACGGAGAAACCACCCCTTTTGAGTTCCAACTGATAGATGTTAATCTGTGTATCTATCTGTATGCGAATCTGTGTATCTATCTGTACGAAATCAAAACATTACACGTTTGAGTAATATTATTATTCATATGTATTCATAAGTCGGTAAGTGTCACATTGCAAGTTTGCAAGTTGCAAGTGGTGAGTGGTGTTTTTTAATATCTCTCAGTACATAGTGCGTAGGTAGGTATTTACTTTTGTTTCGAATGTTTATACCTATACAGAGATAAAGACAACGTTTTATGTCTATAAAATGGGTTAATTACCAGCCATAGTCAGAAGAACATGGCAATGGCACTGTGAAGTTGGAGGAAAGTGACGAAGAAACTGTTGCGTGAACTAAATATATAGTTTTTTTTACTGAAAGCTGGAGCTTGCCTAGATTTATACTTTATACATAGTATAAAAAATGGCACACCACATGCACACCTCAACAGATAATTCTACTATAAAGCAACATAACAGATTGTTCTAGGTAACTAGTACACACAACTCACAGAATTACTTAATTACATTCGATTCGACATCTCCCGACAATGAAAAACTTTCGACCGCCTAATGCCATTATTGTGCTGTCGTAAATATAGTTCCGTTATAATTAAAAAGTATTGACGCAATTGTTACTATAATTACCGTACTAATAATTCCGAATGCTATGCAACTACGTTCTTAAACTTATTTAAATAGGATGATAATTTGCACATTATAAGAGTCCATAGAATACTGCATTTTTCATTATCATACAATGTTGTACCAATTTAGTTCTTCTGGTCACAACTTTTTTTCATTTGTAGGTGAATGTGAATCTCATACGAATCTTGTTACTCTTATAATTTGGTATCGCTCCGCTCTGTTTCCAGTGATCAATACGAATGTTTTCCCCAGGGGTTATAGTAGATAAATATATGCAATATAATTTATCTTTACAGGGATCGGGGTGTAAACCAAAATGGTTTACAAAATGCATAATACCTATACATATCTATTTATCTAGACAAATGAAGCAAAATTCGCAATGAAGTAGGTACTAGGTGTACTAGGTGCATCACGTAATTCTACAATCTAATTACACATATCTCTATGTATGTTAAGATTGATACAGCTAAACTAAATTATTATTAAATTAATGGTGTTGTCCACTAGCGGTAACGCTAACGCTACATGCCTTCTTAGCACACACAAGGTTCTGTTTGCTTTTGCTTATGTTACCCATAGGCAGACAGAGTGCGATTTACTTTTCACAAGAAAAACCTTTGTGTACATCCCACGAGGCCTCCATCTTCTTTGTCGGTAACGCAACGCTACTACCCTGCCATTCTGCGACCTACCTCATTTTTCATTGAAAACTTGGGGACTTAATTACAAACTATTTGCCGTTTGCAAGTTAGATTCATGCAAAACAACCTTACTTTTACTTTTCCATTTTTGCATGAATTATGTATATCTGCGCTCAAATGGAATGAAATCTCAAAAATTATTAATTTAGTCCGACATGCGACAATAGCTTTATGTTGGTATTGCCTATTAGGATTAGGGGTAATAAAATGGCATAAAATACGATCAAATTGTAGTGGAAAATTATCTTAGTAATTGCGGAATTGGCAATTATTGTGATTGTGACATTCATTGAGCCATTAATATTACTCATTCACTCTTTACCAGAATTAATCGTTGCTGGTAATTACGTGCAAGATAAATTCCTTTTTAATCTGATTAGAAGTAGATGTCGTAGGTAGGTACTCTTATGCAATCAATACACAATGTGGGCTATTCAACGAAGAATGTTGCCATTAAATGGGGATCAAAGCGTATAGGAATTTGATGAAGTAGACAAGGAAATGCACTTCAATGCAATAGTCACTGAACAAATAATATCAGAGCTCCTATAATATGTAAAAGTAAAAATGTAAGTAAATGTCAGTTACGCAGTAATAAGTACTTGAATAGCCATAATATGTAAGGCATGTTTATGATTCTAATATTTTTATGTAGTATTTGAATTTTAATTGGGTTATTTACAGAAACCAGAAAGCATAGGCCACTTGCTCCCTATTTTATGAACCTGATTCGCAATTAATTCTCACAAAGCAATTACATACATTGCGTTGTCGTTTGTATCTTATGTAATAAAATGGCGGTTCTAGTCTGCCTAGTCCCTACTTGTTACAGCTACAACTATCATGTCATGATGCTTGTCGGAGAATATAGCTAGGTAATAATATTAAAATTTATGTTCCTCCTACTGTTTCATTAGACGTTAGAAGAAGTATTTCACGAGCTAAATTTTACTCCTTTGTTGTTCTCTGTTGAAATTCGCATGATGCTAAGTTGTAAAATCTGTCCATAACATTAAATGTTTCTGACTATGCATACTAACAATCATAATAAAATCCCGTTTGGTAATTGCCATGCTGATATGCAGATGAAAAACTGAGATTTTAAGATGAAGTAAGGAAATAGTATCCATTTACAAAGAAATGTCATAAATGTGCATTGTAAAATAATGGCTAATATTGATCATATATAGTCATGATTCAGTATGACACTAACGATCTATATAAAAAATGTATTTATTAGCAGCCTGTTGTGCAGCATGTACATACATACATTCACTTGTCTTGTGCGAAATATTAAACAGGCACACGATAATCTTCACTTGTGAACTTTAAGCTTCCACGTATTTAAGTAATTAATTGCATAATCAGGCACTATAGAATATAATGACAGAGAAAATAAGATCATCAGGGGCATTAATTATATGGATAGAGTGAATAATTTTCATACCAGGAGATGATGCATTAACTAAACTAGTAACTCAAGCACCACTGTGAATTGAAATAAATGCATAGAAAATAAATGCATAGAAAACAATGATAGTGATTATAAGTGATGTGGCCTGTCTTGCATGTACTTTACTTGTGTGACGAATGATTAGTGAATAACTACTATTTACTATTTCACGCTCCTCACTACTACTTTCTATACAACAATACAAGTTGCTTATCCAAGTTGACCATTCTTCTGTACCAAATAATGGAATTGCGGTCAAAGTTTACACGAATGCGACTTTTATTTATTTATTTACTCGCCAACGTTTTCTTCCAGTATTCCCCTCTAGTGCAAATTAGGCATAGGAGCTCTGTAGCATATCACTTTTTAATATCTGTCAATTTGGTATTCATTTCAGATGTTCCACTTGGGTTTTTTTAATTCAATTTTTTACAAATAGGCACATTCCCTTTGTATCGGCTCTATAGTAATTGTAATCTAATATCAAATAATGAAAGCACTTACAATCCCAATTAGTAAGAATATGTAATGCACTAGTATTTGCTGGATCCACCTTTTGTTGCGACAGCACCAGCTCAACTGCTCGCTCAGTTGTAGGTTAGTTACTCAAAGGTAACGATTATTATCTGGTTTGTGTGTGAAAACGAGATCAATTTTCTATCTGTGCATGCTAAACTACTCAATAATGCCTTTTTCTCTCTTATATCATATCAGCAATATGCTAATTCACTAGATTCGATTGCAAATATTTTGGGTGGGACTCTTGCTAATTTAAAGTGCAACATAATTCTTTGACCTGAGAGCGAGTACTACACAGCCAACATTGATAACCTGTACTACTACTTATCCTTACAGCAGGTACATTTTTGTAAATCTTCTATTTGAGAGTAAGCAAGTTCTTTGATGAGGGAATTGAACTACTAAAAATAACAATAGGGCATTTAGCACATAAAGCATATCTAGAGGGATGTAGATCTATAAGATGTGTACCAATTCGTAGACGAGAAAAATAATCAATGAACTCAATGATCAAGATGCATTTTTTTAAATTAGCATAGGTATACACCAGTCGAGTCCAATCTGTATAGCAAGTAGGTGCCTACCTGCTACACTGTAAATGTTTGTACCTATTCATTTCACTTTGTTTTCAACATGCAACTGAAATTAGGGAGTAGTTGCCTTTGATTTAATCTTATTATTGTGTATAACTATACAACAAGTATTGTTTTCATTATGGTGTATTGGTAAATATTCCTAGAATCTTTGTTCTTTTTATTTTGCATATCGCATTCTACAACCTTCTGTTTCTGATAAGTCGGTAGGATGTAAAGGAAAATGAAATGAAATACGAAATACTTGCACAGATTACACAAAACCAATCTAGTGTAAAATAGAAATCTTTTTGCAATAATAAGGGTCATTTCTCATTATGAGCCTCCAAACTACTAATCGAGGTTTCTACAGAGTAAATATTTACTTTGATTATGTAATTTTTAACGGAGGTCTCTGTAATATCTCTAGAAATAACTATTCCTGTAATTTGATTTTCAAGTTTGTCTTATCTGAAAATAGTGTCGTAATAGAACCTTGCGTTTTCTCCCTGTTTCTATTCAGGATGCGTTACATAAGAATTTTGTATGCATAATATGTTTAGATCACCATGTAAATTTCTGTTGGTTTATGTGATGTTTTGAGTGATTCATTTGTGCTAAAACGTTGTGAACCTTGAAGTGAAAACCCTTCTTGTGTGATAACCATAATGCACAGCATTTTATTTAAAGGCTATCTGTAGAGATATAAGAAAGGAGTGAGCTCTTCCCAAGACAAGTCCCTTTGCTTAACCTTCTTTATATTTTTAGTAGACTGATTGTGAGATCGCGAGCAATTGAAATCACGGTCTATAAACTAACTTCCTTATCCTCATTCTCTAATGAATATTATGCAATGTCAAGAGAGCAGTATATGATGAAAACTATTTTTACGTCTTTTCCAACTGCGAAATCCTTACTAGTTCTTATAATTGGACACGGAGTACCTTAGCTGCTCATGTTCTTAATAATCACAAGCGATTATGTCTGAAGCAATAGAACGATGAGCTTAGTCGAATGACCACTTAATTACTGCCTGTAAGTTTATTCACGTAAGCAGATGAAGTGACAGCAATAAATGTTTTCTCAAATGAGAGCCTGAGCTTTCTGCACTACCGAGACAAGTTTTTGCTCAAATATTCATTAAAAATTAGTCTTAAAAACTGTTAATTGTATAATGAAAACCGGAACTTATGTAGCTAGCTACCTACGTAAGTAGTCCAAAATGTAATTGTCAAAATGAGATGGAATAACCGGAAGTGGCTCATCAATATCTTCATGAGCATTGTTCCTACAACCATCCTATTCATTTCATGTAAGAGTTTGTAAGCAGAAGACGAATATCCACCAGAGCAAAAGTCAAGATTACGTATTATTGCTTGTTGACCATTGTGCAGACGATTCTCTACTCATTTGCAATTCAAATCATGTTCTTGCATTTAGTGAGCCAAAAGAAACTGAAATATACAGATTCCTATAGCCAGCACATGTAACATGTAAGCACATACGTCGAATTATGGCATCATAATACAAACATAACGGTATGAAACAATGCGTCTTTTAACGGAGTTTTCTAGTGAGTCAAGCAAGATTCGCGTTCTATCTACCTAGATCATACATGCATATCATAATAGAGTGTATAAGACAAAACCAGGTGAGGATTAGAAGCTATTCATAAAAACTCGAGTCAGAAAAGAACGGTGTACGCAAATTCTGAGTGTGAATGAAAGAAAAAACGTTTCGCTCATGTGTGTTACACTTGTGCTGTCTTTTACTAACTACATAATAATAGGCACCAGTACCAGGGCTATTGTGAACAGAGATCTCAGCATAATATACAGACAGTTCCCTTATACTATTATTTGAATAGATGATCGTGTACATAACTTATGCAAAGCACTTTATATGGTACACTTATATAGACAGACTTGGCTTACAGAGCGAGAATGCATTTTACACTTTGTATGCTGTGAGTGGAGTATTTAGAATTGTGTTAGATGCCAAGTAATCGAGATATATGCATATACTATGCAGGCATATTATGTGGTTAGATAGATATAGTAATATGCTGTTCTGGTTTCGTTATATGATCTTGAGTACAGCAGTGCATGCGAAATGCATTGCATAGTGTCTGAGTTGGAAGAGGAGAGTGAATGAGTAAATGTGGATAAGTAAGCAGGGAGTGTGTGTATAAATATTAGCAAGAAATGCCAACGTATTTAGGTATGTTCGTTAAGTAAGTAGGCACATCACTAAGTAGTAAGTGTGAGTAAGGTAAAAGAGAGAGAGCCGTGGAGTCCAACTCAATTCAACTAACTTTCGATCTGACATAAAATAAAATGCAATATACAGGAGGGGGTACAGACTAAAGACCCCTTTTCTTCATCAAAGTATCATGAAGGCCACCCTCAGGTATTATAACGTCGAAAGTTACATCTGCATGGTTTATTTGAGAAAGCCCATTCCTCATGAGAACATCAATCTTGTGTCTTTACCGGTTACTTAACCAAATTCATTTTAGCTACTAAATTATCTCAAGTGTTGACCATTGTTGACTGTGCCGTCTCACAGTTCAGTTCTCACCTGTTTTCTATCCTTGACTACCAACTTAATTGATAACTTGTGATTTGGTTTTCGTTTTCTCACTTTGATTGAAATTGTGCTACGACAATTACATAAATATTTATAACTCATCAACGGTTTCCACTGTGATTTTTGGGAAATAACGAGTGTTGGACACACTATTGGATTTCTTTTGGATTTTGGATTGAAACGGGCCTTTTCTCACGTAAGCCAACCATTTCTCCGAATACTTCATCGTTCAACTCGCAAATCAATTAACAGAAAATTGAAATTCGCCGTTGAACAAAGACAAATTCACGCGTCGGGTGTTTACAATACTTTTTCTAACATCTCCGCTCCGCCAAGTTCCTATCCGCAATTTATAGTTAGTACTGCGCTATTTAAAATGGGTAGAGTAGATGTACTTGCTCAAAAGATACCAAGTTGTTGTAAGGAGTTCTTTAGAAATAGGGATCGATCGTTTTGTATTTTGTGTGCATACTACGAGTCCCGTTACTATTTGCTCATGCACGGACTAGCCCATTCATTAAAGTAAAGTAGAATTCAACGTTCTCTACTCGTTCTAAGTTCTTGAGAATCATTTCTATTTCCTTGATTTCCTACTGATTCACCGTGTAATGAATTTTAATTGCATCCCACCGATACTAGTTCTAGCCAAATGTAATTGCGAGGGATCTTTCACTTCTTTTGTCTTTAGCAAGTATGAGTTAATCCCAATCACTAACGATATAAGTCTGATCTCATCCGCATGAGATCAACTCCAATGAATTAACTATCTCTTGTCATTTATCCTATTGCCTTGTAAAGAATTAGCAGTGGATCATAGTCAGCCCTGTCAGTTATACAGATCAATTCATATCTCCTTATAAAATCTTACCTTCCTCACAGTCTATAAAGTGGCTCGATTAAAAATTCTTGACGAATATGGACAAGTGAATTTAATGCATTAGCAGTGTCATATTAGATGAAGAATTTAGAAAATTGTAGAGATTTAAAAAACCAATTCATTAACCAACCTTACAATATGTGAGAAGAACTAGTTATTTTATAATGAACTCTCGTTAACTGTAGAAATGATAGAGAGCGAAGAAAAATATTTGTCCTGTTAAAAATTAGTACCAATCAGAAGAATTATCAATTAACGAGAAAATTATAGTCTTTACTAGACGTTTATGCCTAATCATATTGCATTCAAAGAAAATATTTTTTGGTGTGAATCTTGCGCAGCAGCTTTTATGAATTTGACAGGAAGTCAGGCGGATGCGATTTAGCATTCTGTAGTAAATAGAAGAAAGGAAATGTTCAAGTGATGATGGGAAGACTTAAAGATGCGTGTAAGAAGAAGACACAAAGCATGTAAATGGTTAAGTAATTGTTGATAGTGAATACGAAGTGAATAGATCTGTTAGATATGTAGACACGGACATGATAGGAGCAATCATGAATGGCAGACATGAGGGAGGATGTCAGAAGAAAGAAACATCTTGTAAAATTGAAGTAGGTACTGAGCGTATAGGCATTTAGTATAGATACACACTCCTCTCTGTCGTGTTTATATGTTTGAGGACGTGCCGAGGTGAGATATGAATTTTTGTAGCTTGAGAGAGTGGATTCAAATCAGAGAGGGACGACAACGAAGACAGACAGAGACAGAAACCGCAGCAAAAACTAATTTCGTGGTGTGAATAGGAGAGCACGTAGTAGGAGAAGGCAAAACACAGAGCTACATCATCTCAGCAAAGTCAAAGCCAAAGCAAACGAAAATTGTCCACATGGCAGTCCACAGATAGAATCCACAGAGTGGCGACTATACGGTACAAAGGAAGGGGAGAAATGAAAAGTGAAATTTGCAATTAACGCTCGGTCAGCCAGATTATCGTAAGATACGTCGTTCGGCGGAGAACGCAACATTGGACAGTTAGTCCGTCGTCGACAAATAAATAAGCAGCCAGCTAGTAGCCATAGATATTGAAAATGCAAACAACTTTGCATATTTGCTACTGCAAAATTCAGTTATGAAATAGGAGAGTGTCATGCAATGCAATTTGGTTCGTAGTTAGGTTAGTGTACCTGTACCTACATAGATAAACACGTAAGTACTAGAATGGAATCACATCTTCTACTATAGCTAGCACATCTAAGGCAAGCAATCTAATTCACAAGTGGATGGATGGATAGAGATCAGTTTGTAAGACCAGAGTAATAATATTATAATAGATCGGAAGGAGTAGTAAGAAAAGTCTATCTGCCCAGGATTATTATAATATCACTTTAATGACGCAGAGTAATATTTTTTGTTTGTAGGTAGATGGATTTGAGATTGAGACTCTGCTAAGCTTGGGTAATAGTAATAAGCAGATAGAGAGGACTACAAATAGGCAAGAGCAATGGACGTATAATAGTAATATGGCCATTGAGGAAAGTACAGAAGGGTGTTGACTGTCGATTTGTACACAAAACCCATTCACAAAGCCAATGCATAATTGCCAACTCGTTGCATTGTGTTATTATGAGCAAACTTTGCATATCTATTCGGCCATCTACTATTTACAGATCTTTGCTAGACATATAAAATGGCGTTATCTACCTGTTCAGATTTTAGAATGAGCTGTACGGATGAATAAGTGCTGGGGTATACTCTTTAATTTATTATGCAGGGGATTCTTGGGATGCAATAGCCATATATGCATATTAACTATTTATATATGTATAAGCGTTTTTAGTATTCATGCTAATTGTGATCTATTCCACTCCATATGCCTATATGTGAGCAAAATCTCGACGTGAATGACACTCGTAACATTTAGGTAAGCTATATAGACAACTGTAATGTACAGTACAGTATCTTGGTCTGTAACAAAAGTGAGTAGTTGATAACAATTCATAAGAATTGTATGTTGTTTATGTCATGTGTTCTTACTCTTCAATTTAGTAGTAGATGCTCCTAACTGTTACGTGAGCATTTAGGCAGAGCAGCTAAGTAGTCCTGCTAGTAGTTAGTAGGCAAAGCATAAGATGTTGTTGTAATAATATAATGCTAATAGAAATGCAGTCATCACATAACAAAAGTATAAACATGAGAGTATAATAAATAGATTATAGAGCATAGGTGAGAGGGATTTGCAATGATCCAACACAACAGAACAGAAGACAAGACAAGAGAAGGGCCAATCAAATGCTGATGAAAGTGCCAATTCCGGTTTTTGAGCTAATGTATCGTAATGTGTTGTAAGATGATAGTAAGTAAACTAAGATCCTATTAGGTACAAGCGTACAAGCCTTATATAAGAAGAGGTAGGTAGTTAGGTAGGCTCCTTTGATTTACTTACTTAGTTAGTTAGGTTTGGAGCAGAGCTTCGTAAATACGTAACGTAAGTATTCGTCATCAGCAAAAATTGACCACTCAGTCAGTTCCAACTAGGTCAGGTAGTAAGAAAATCCAAAGCAATGTTAGTTTAATGGACATACACAAATCTGTACATATAATCATGCAGGATCTGACTGAAACTAGTGTTTGCCAATTGTGATTACGTACTACCTACTCTCTGAGTGTATGACTAGAGTGTGTAGGGATACACAACGCAGACAGATGTTAGCTATGAAATATAAAATGCATGAAATATCTCGTCTGATCTCAAGCCAGCCCAGGTGCAATCAAAAATCCAATGCACCTTAAAAATGTACAGATATTTAACGCATCAAGTTTTATGGTTAGATACGCCGAGATTGAGATGAGGGAAGGTTGCTTAGAAGTAGGAGCTCGATGAAATTGTATCACTCTACTTTTATACTCATTTACTAAGATAAAATATTAGTCTACATAATATCATCTGTTTTTATACTTGATTACTGTGTATTCTCTTATATAATAACAATAAGTCATTTCATGCTCGTTTTGACTGCTCTCGTACATAGTTTAATAGAGCCAAGTCAAGTCAAACCGACTCGGCATCAATCATGTTACATGAATGACCTGTTCTACTCATTTAATTACTTCATCTTTTTTTCACTCTACTTACCAAAAGCTATTGATATGGTCCTATTGACAGTTGCATATTATGCTATGCGTAGAATCCACAATATAATTTACTTGCAGTTTCATTGTTTCTTGTTTTATGTGGAGTAATCTCTTTGCAAGAATCAAGTCACTTCCACTTTCAACTGTTGCTCGCGAAAATATTTCTCTGTTCTGGGATTTCTCATTACTCAATAATTGTTCTTCTAACGGCTTTTGATTGATCAATAATTTAGGAATAAACCTCTGTAGCTAAGGTACTACGTGTGCGGCTTTTTTTAGATGTTGTAGGTAGGTACTACTAAACATCAGTTGAAGCAATTATTTATCGTGTTAACAAATAATATAGACATGTAAGCAGGTAATGGTAAATACTACATATATTTTATTGGTACAAGGATTTCCGTCATAGTTAAGAAAGAGTTTTGTTTTCTACCCATAAATAATGAAATGGACCATTAGAATTACACTTGTGAAGAGGAATTTAATTAAAATAGCCGTCAAATTCGACTTACTTTTACTTTATTTACGATAGAACGAAGGAGAAACGAATTTAGAGATATATTTTTACACTGAGTACTGCTCTGATTATTAGTTAGCCATTATTAAGTACATGGTAAGTACATTTAGTACATACAAGACATGCATGCACAGAATAAACTACGGAGCTAGAGTGATAAGGGAACAAATCGTATTGTTGTAAATCTCAAAGGAAAATACACGACAGTAATGATAGGCATAATTGGTCGTAATGAGAGAATAGTTGGCTATGTTCTGCTCAGAATCATGCACATCCCAAGAAAACAGGACAAAAATACGCAGACAATTGTATTTATTTAGTTTAATAAATTAAAGGAGTGGATATGAACATGAATAAGCCATAATAGTTAAACTTAAACTACGTACTGTGTTGACTGTGTAGAATCACATATTTGATATTGGCTCTGCAAACTGTGTCAAGTGTGTGAACCATTATTCGAGTGTGGAACAATATCCCAGGCAGCGAACGATATGTTGAGTAATTTCCTCTGAATGTGAGCAATTTCACTATTTTCCTGACAGTCATCCTATGCAGAGTCAAGCATGTTTATGTTATCAGGTGACAAGAGATTTCATAACCAAATCTGGAATAAAACTTAATGGGAATTTGGACATGACCCTGTCTTTGCTGCGGAAAGGTCACCGGTTTTATTGCAACCCTTTTCATGCAATTGGATGTGTTCAGCTTCATATACCACAATTACGAACAGTGTTAACGTAACCACCCTGTGCTTACGATACGATTAATGTTCCGATATAAAACTTTGCTGCGTTTTAGTTTTATGTGAAAAACACGGCAAATAATATACATTTAAGTAAGTGCAGAAGCTAATATGCAATAATATTATGCTCATGATATGGACTAATTATTATTGGCAATGTATTGCACTAAAAACTCCACCAAATACATTTATAGCCAAATGCACTCACTTTTTTGTATATCAATAAATTCATCTGGTACACTTATGCATGTTTACATTCCTGTGCCAAAGAATTTTATTTTGCTATTGCATATCAACCAGATAAAATCTGTTATATAACTTATCCGGATCTTTTGCCTGTAGGTGATACAGGTGTTCGCACTTCATGTTCATGTACAGAAAACAGGAACGTGCTTAATTGATCACAACTCAATTTCAACCATTTGTATTCCACAGCAAACTCCAAATCATCTTAGTTGTTATTCAAAGCCAAACATATTCTATCATGTTAGTGTATTGGGATATTGGGATTAGCACTCAATGGAGCCAGTGCACTAATCACATTTATGTCAATACCTAGGTAATTAGCTGTGAAATACATGAGTATTACAATGAAATTAATGAAACTGAAAGTGGCACTTGATTTTAAAAACCACCTTCATGCCAAATATAATTAGGCTAAACACTAAAATGTATATTTACTGTCTTTTTATTGTTTACTCCATTATGTAAACGTAATTAACGATTTTTACTCTGCATTTTAGTTTGCATTTATTTGAAAGAGGTAGTAGGTAGGTAGTTGAGAAATAGGTAGGTACCCGAAAGTGGACATAATTAATATAATCACCACTGGAAATGGAATATTAAATCAAAATATAGTTTTCGTATTGGGCTGTCTCCATTTACTTGACCTACTATTATTTAAGACAATAAAAATTGAATTAATAGTGTAACGTGTTAATAATTGAGAATTGTCATAATGCTTTGTATAACCGTTTAGATTGGCTTCACTTTCGCTCCAGAAAAGCAAAGAGGTCGACTATATAATACCATATTAATTATAATATTATTAAAACAGGATATCTGCAGTGTTCAATCTAGTAGTTTAGTTGAGTTTGGCGTGGCGGAGTGTGCGCCATTATAAAATGAAATTATATGAATGAGTTGAAGGTATGAGAAAAGATCATAATATTATTCTGATTTTCGTATAGCCTACTTAATGTACAAACCACATAATATTATTATTATAATGCATAATAGTAATGTGAGCTATAGACAGCGCATTTAGAAAAATACACATCTTAACGTTGGTGGGGTATAGATAATTATTAGCTGTTATTTTACGTGGATGTTCTAATGAAAACATAAGTCGATTTTGCTTATAGCGTTTTGCATTGGTTAGACACTTCTTTAGAATATAACTCCATACATAAAGGACTGACAGAGTCATAAATAAGAAATTGCACAGATATTAAAATCACGTTTGCTTCGTTTTAGGAATAAAATGAAATTAAGCTACGCTGCATTTTGTGGTGTGGCATTAGTTGGATTGAGTTAACTGACTTCTTTGGTCTAAGCGAATGTTGTTGTGATTGTGGCTAGGAAAAATGCGAGTAAACATCTACTGGCAATTAGACGCTGGCTGGGTAAAGTCGTACAGTACATATTAGCTATTTCATATATCACATGCATAATATTGTGTGTGCCTACGAACTGTTGCCATAATATAGGTATTAGTACCACAATGAACTTCCCAAGCGTGGAAGAAAAGGCTCTTGTAATGATTACGTACGTAACGAATCTATGTAAGTAATGTTTGTATAGTAGTCATAAGAGTCATAACTATTGTATCTTAAATATCCTATTGTTTATAGTGCTCTGGTTAGTTATAGAATCCCTTGAAATTCCCTCAAGTCCATCTGTATGATATGTAAGCTAATATAATACTATTATGTAGCTACACATATATAAATATAGAATGCAATCTCATAAAAAATATGTTCAGAACTGTAATGTGGGGTTGATTCAGAAAATAAAATAAATGTATCATTTATTAGCGTCATGATAGAAATAATAAGTTAGTCTATTATATATAATATACCATGCTATATCAAGTTTTAGAATCCATTCTAAGCATTCTCTGAGATTCGCATTTTAGTTGGGGCTTATCTTTTTCAAACTGAACGGTGTGCATATGCACTCAATTATCATTATGTTAGAAGAAAGAACCATTGGCCTAACAAAGTACAATTATAGATAGCCATTTCAGTAGGTTGTGGTATCTTTAGAGTAATGTATCGTAATTCAAATGCCTCTTCTTGATATATAGGTGAGGTCGGTGTAGCCAGCTAATATTCCCTACGCATTGCTCCTGTTTCAAATGCAAATACCAAGATAATAGACCCCTGTACCTACAGATCCCTGTAATAGTTATGGATATAATTGTAATAAATAGCCCATTTACCCCTTGTCTTACAATATTATAACAGTATAGCTCAGCTGATGCTGACACGATATGGCATGAGCCATGCATGAGCCACACAGCTCAACCCAATAAAAAAACTTTCGCTTTTACGTTAAAAAGTAAACAACATTGTAACTTGCTTTAGGAACCTGTTGCTATCCTGTGCTGTGAAATGAGTAGTTTAGTTGAGATTTAGACGCAGACACTATATCTCCTTCAATTGCTATTCTGATCTTAGTCTGATCTCGATAGACTGAAATCATGAGCTATAGCAAAGCCTTTACATTTTAGCAGAAGCATGTCTTATGCATAAAAGTTTAAAAAATACATACAGTTTGACCACTAAACCAATCTTGTTTTACCTACATTTAAGTAGAGGTAAATTATAAAGCGCGTATGTAGGACCATAATTATAGTTGTACTTTTCTGTGTCCGTACGCTTGTATTGTCACTGATTGTGAGCAATCTTGATGTAAGTTGGATAGAACGGAAAACTGTGCCATTTGTAGAATATTGTGCCTTAACTAAAAAGGGATAGAGCATGAAAAGAATGTGAGAAGAGAATTCTATTAGAATTTACTACGCTTTATTTCCCAAATCCATATAATTCTTAATATACATACAAGATAAAGGCAATCAATTAAGGTTAGATTTGGATAGGTACCTACGACCTACACGTACAATTTGCACTATACTGAGATAAGGTACATACATACCTGCAAATTATCAAAACTGCATTACAACAGATGCATGAAATACTTTTAATAGAGAAATAGCTAGGCATTGCTACTCGTAGATCGCTATCTGTGATGTACACTTGACTTTGTGAAAATAAAAACACTACGCACTTGAGTATCTACAAAATCTACAAATTCTCTTATTTCAAGAAAGTATTTTGAGAGTTGAGGGTAATTTTCTGCGATTTCCTTATTTTTATTAATCTATAGGGATTCGTGGTAGGAATTTCATAGGCACATTTTCGGCGAAATAATTGCTAATATTAACTTCTTATTAGAATGATGGCATTAAAGCAATATAATTAATTTTTGAATATTTTCTGTGATTTAGATTACGGCAGAATGAGGTGGACAGCCCTCTTAGTCCTACTGGCCGTCAGCTGGTCTGTAAATGCAATCCCTGTCACCTTTGATCCTGAAGGTTCAAAAGTAGGCAACGATCTATTATCTCAGTCGGAATTTGCTCCAAGACTCCGACGAGCAGATGACACCGTTCCAGCAGCTGCGGGTAGTAGTGTAAAAACAACAACAGAGAAAGAGGAAGGTCCAGCCTCCACAGAAACGCAAACGGCTCAATCCAGACAAGTATGTCAACAGATTTTAATAATACTCAATTATTGCACCTGTAATTAAATTAAAACCTATCATTTTAATAATTATTAAATCAAGAGTCAACGGCGTGCAATTAACATGGCGCTCTTCTCATTCTCCATTGAAACAATAGACAAAGTGACTTAACTAAATAGGTAACCGTAGTGCTATCGGACTCTAACACCGTTACAGTTTTAATTTTATTTACATGAATGAAGTCGTGAATTTTCCCAACTGAACAGTGAAGTTGAGGCAAGTGATATTTTAGCCTTTGACAATGAGACGGAGCTGCAATAGCGTGCACATAATAATAAATGTATTTATTTAGCTAGCTAGATAAAGCACAAAGCACCTACCTAAGTATCTCGATTATATCTTCAGAAAAGACAGTATAAATACTAGTATAGTGCAATGCATTGCAATCCATTCTCAATTCACACACTCCATCAACAAAAGTATTTACTTACATGCATAACGTAAAGTAATAGAAATGGATTATTTAACTAGGTAGTCGACTGACTGTGTCTCAGTGTAATGCACACACAGGGTGCATTACTTATTATTCTTCTTGTTCTAGCATTTTATAAACATGCAAGTTTACAATCAGGTTTTATTCATTATAACTGCTATTATATAATGTTGCGTTATCTCTCCTCTTATTGTTATTTAGCATAGCATTAGCTTTACTCCATACACACACCGCTCCTGTTTGTCTAAATAACCAAGAACGATGAAAACGACACTTGCATTTACGCCATAAGTATATAGGTATACGAACGTTTTATAATGCTATGTGAAGTGTAAACTAAATTCTGTACGCAATTTACAATTCAGCTAAGTCAAATGACTAAAGAATGCAATAACGGAGACAATTAAATGAAGATAAGTAACACTGAAATGACTGACTACCTGTAGCCTCTTCTAATACATTACGACGTAAACAAGCAATGTATGTACTTATTTAAATGTGTCTGATGAATGTTTCTGTTATTGTCAGCTATTTACTTACATAGGTAGTTAGTTAGGGATAATTGCAATTGTTTTTTACGTGTGTACAGTGTGAAGAAGAATCAAGTTATTTAGAGTTTAGAAGAATGTCGATTTGAGTTCATAGAACTTGGGAATTACAAAAAAAGAGAGGTCGGCCTTTACCTATTTATTACCATCATTATTATTATTATTTACGTATATCGTGTCGTGTCTCTGTTTATCTTTTTCTCTGTGTGGCTCTATTATTGTTGGAATTACATATTTTCTGTATTTTTCGGTATTATATAACAAATGACTTGTTTCGTTTCTTTTATTACGTGCGTGTAGTCCTAGGAAAAATCATTTCATTTCTCAGAAACTATTTCGTCGTGGATAGATACGACATATCACATCTAAACAATCTTTATTGCGGCTTCATCTTTTGTACTCCCAAGTCCTCCTCTTATAAAACTCACCTAGCTACCTGTGAGCTTTATTTGCACGTCTTGAAGCTTGAATCTTTAACTAAAGAAGAGACTATTATTTGAGGAATCCATGTAATCACAAGAAAGTTGACACGATTTACAAATCAATTCAAATAAATAATCTTGAAGCTATTGCTTAAAATTTCTACCTGTAGAATTTATTCTAATGGGTTAATTACAAAACATAAATTGTTTACACACGCTATAGATTACATACAGAGGTATGTAACCTACGTAGATATTGTAGTTAAGCATGTTCAACCACAAAAGCAGTTGAATAAATGCAGATTACTCGTAGTACATAATAAGGACATGACAAACAAACAATAAGAAACGAAGAAACATGAAATTACAGATTAAAACTTACTAAATTCAATGCTTCAGTGATTTTCTTTCTTTGCGTCGTAATCCTGTCAGACAATTCTATAATAAACATAAAGCATAAATGCGAACATTAGTCTGTATGAAAATATATTTAGACGTTTATTGCATCTGTAATTTATTACATATTAGTATTAATGCGTCCGAAATGTTGTCTTGTAAAAACTGCAGTAAGATGTCAACTGGTAGGTAGTGATCCCATTAGAACTCTAATGAACTTTTGTTTAGCATTTGTTGACTAATTGATGCATGGCTGACCAAAATTTTAGGATGCATGCAATGCAGCACTAAAATTAAATATTATGTTCTTTTCCTCAGACAAAACGCACAGTCATTCTATTCTTTCTGTTGCTCAACTTCAAGTGCTTTTCACCATAAAACTCATTATCTCTCGACTCCACATTAGGAATGTATAAATAATACGGCAGGGACTAAGACTAGAACTAAAATGCACTTTTAAATAAGAGAGACAGGGTGTTGAAACGTAACCGCGAATTAAATACGTAATGAAATAATACATTAAGTAGGTAGTGCTGGTGAATTACAATCCCTTAAAACAGTTTCCATTTATAGCAAGGAAGATAAGAAGGGTAGCAGCTACGTGATATGACTAAATATAAATAGCCATTAAAAATAAATAATGCAGAGTTGAGTGAGATGTTAAGCAAGTCCGTTTATTATAAATAATGACGAACATTAAGATATTACACAAATAGCGCTAACAGCATATGCATACACACCTGTCCACTCTCAACTCGAATGGTTTTTTACACTGACTTATCGCATAACAATGGAGATAGATCCCAAAGTATCTTAAAATGAGAGGATGGCTCTTTATTTATCCCCGTTTACACTGCTAATGCATTTGAATTGATGATAAAATCTTGCTAAATCTTTTAGGATGATATTGTCGATGTCTTGCGAGCTTTGAACTTACCAGAAGACTTTGCCGACGCTGCAGGATCAGCGGCATCCCCCAAGGGGAATGCAGTCGACTCATCCAACGACGATGTATCCACAAGTGCAAGCAATTCAGCTCCATCTAAGCCAACAGTTCCTTCTCCAGTTGCTTCGGCCTCATCTGAGGCCAGTGTCTCTTCCAGCTCTCCTCGCATCGCTCGTCAGTATTTCATGACTGGTAATGCCATGTTGGACAAAATCATGAACTGTCCATGCCAAAAAGAGCAATTGTCCGCAGTAGGAGTCAAGGGCGTCGAATATTCCAACCAGCCAAATCCAGCTATTTATCGTGACCCACCATACGGACCTAATGCCTTGGGACCTGGAGATGTCATTGCCACAAACTTGAAAAGTGTTGGAGGAACTACTGGAAATGTCTTTGGTCAACTCATCCGTTTGATTCTTGGTCTCCCTAATTTGGCCCTATCTCTGTTGAAACCATTGGTAGTCGGAGCTGCTGATACTTTCGCTCAGACCACAGACGCTGCTGCTGGAGTCACCCAACAAGCTGCTAAGAGCGTCCCTGTTGTAAGTACTCCTAATCATTTCTCATTTTCGATAGTAATCTTTTTGCACCCTGTGGCATTTATCAACAAATAATTTGAACTATCAATTCAGTATAGTAGTTTTATCAATTTGTCAAACATCCTCATGACAAGCATGTATTATTTATTATTTTTATGCTCAGCTTGTGATTCACGGAAAATATTTTCTGTTTTATTTCCTGCTTTTTGTTAGTTTTTGCCCATTTGTTCCTATTCAATGATTCATAGCCCCTATCTATAGAAAAAGTTAAATCAGACGGAAGCCACAATATGAAAGATTTTATTTATTACCTGCACTTTAATATTTTGCTTTTTTGTTGTTGGAAAGCTGACCTAGTAAATTATTCTTGAACATGACGGCAATTCTGGAATAATGCTCTTTACAACTTGAGCAAAGCAAAGGAAAGGATTTGTTTGTTAGGGAGATCTACAGCTTTTTAAAATTCAGTTAGGTACAGATGTACAGAACAGAACTTTCCTAGATTATTAGGTTGATATAGAATAAGCAGGTATTTCTATTGGCGTTCTTCAAAGCTCTATTCCGTATGACTTTACTTCCATCTCCAAACACTTATATTATGTGCGGTGAGATATTATAGTAATAGGTAAGTTGTATGTAAGTGCTTCTTACTGTCTGACATCCAATTGAGATGGAGAGACAAAAAACGGTCTGTATCTCACGGAAAGCGTATTAGCAGTCAAGACACAGCAAATAATGTCTTACCATAACCAAGAAAAATATTTTCCCCAATTTTTCAGTCTATATTTCTCTTTCCGCCTAATCTTTGACTTTCATGTAGCATCATGTGCGTAATGTAGGTATTCATAAATGTAGTTTTGAGATTTGATTATAAATAATAGCTATTTTAGTGGTAATGTTGGTCTAGCATGTAAGTGAAGACAAAAGTCAACTTAGAACCTGACGTGCTTGTAAGTAGGAAGAAAATGATAACAGTCTGATGTCACGTTAAATCAACAGCAGAATAGAAATCTTAGATAATAAATACAAAGAGTCTTTCTCATGCAACTTCAAACGAAATGCGAATTACTGTATTAGCCGCCAAGCAAAAGTACTCATGCATATAAATATGAGTGACATTCCACGTAGCGCCTAAATTGAGTCATAAATAATTTTGAAGAGGCTTTAACATTATATTAATACCATGTTACGTACCTACATTTAAATAATGTAGCCAAATATTTGTAGAAAATAGGTCAAAAAAAAGAAAAAGTCACGATGAGATGAAAAATGGAGTTAAACTCCTTGTGCATAAAATTAACAATTTTTTAGCGATTAGGCCAAGAAAGTGTAGTGTACCACAAGGGAATTATTAGGAAAGGATCGGTAACCGAATTTGGGTATAATTTACTAGGCCGTCCGCTCAGGAGCATTAGTATTGAAGAAATTGTTGGAGACAGTCGGAGATGTGACAGGAGGACTTCTGCACGTAATGTCGAACTTGGTGGCCTCCCTTGCAGCGGCCAAGACAAGTTTGTCAGGAACATTGCCATTTGCCTTCGACATCTTGGGAGATGTGAGTGGACGTGTGTCTCAGACTGTCGGCACAGCAGTTGACTGGGTTTCGGGCACGAAAGAAATCCTGGCCTCAGGAGTCGTGCAAGCTGCGAAGACGAAAGGTAACTTGTTCTCTGGTCTTGTGGAAGGAACGAAGGGATTCGGGACGGGTCTGCTGGAAGGCATCAAGTACGGAGTCAACGACGAAGCCCCTCCACAAGAACCCGGCTGGAGACGTTAAATTTAGTCATCTCTTAATATCTACTTACATAATATTAAAATATTCCATATCTCCTCGAGTACTACTGAAGGGGAAGAAATGAAGAGCATTGACAGATCCAGATCTATTGATTGATTGGTAGTAAGGAATTCCAGTTGCAATCAATTCTATTAGTGCAACCAAATTTATACACGCGTTTTACAGTATATTTAGATATTGTATTGTCCTATTATTATTATTATTATTAATTTTATTATTATTATTACTGCATACATGACTACCTATCTGTACATACAAATGGTTTATGTACCTACTCGGAACAACCAACTTCTTCGACTCTACCTCCACATCCTTTTTGGCTATGATATAGCAACAGCTGCCAACAAACGTCTCTTGACATTTATTCCCAACCAGACACAAGGAACTTATTTTTGCAATCCTCAATTACACCCCTTACCTTACTTCATCAACTGAACACAGCAAGATCAACTTTTGTGATGCTTGATCTTCTTTCGACTATCATCGTACTGTACAATAATTATAGTTCCTTTATTGGCATTCCCAAATGTTCGTCTTGAAAAATCGTCAATGTTCTAGCAATCAATCAAATCACCGGAATCTCAATGTATGTAGTTTGTATCGAGACACGCAGAAATGTGTCATCATGACTCTAGTAGTGATCAATTATTGAGTAGATAGTCTTTGCCAATCTAATCAATTAAATTAGCCACCCCACCTAAATGTAGTGCCTTAGGCCAAAGGTCGGGTTCATGGCGACATGACAACTTTATCGTGGACAGTGTTTTCTCTCGGCGAATCTTCAAGAGAAAACCCCAGACAGCATGGACTAGAAAAATGGAGCGGAGTGATAATGCTGTTCTCTGATGAATACGCACATCACGACGTGTCAACTGAGAGAAGAGCTGGGAATTAAAATTAACTGGAAATACGTGCGACAAGAAAGGAGTAGCTATTAGCAGTTAATGAACGGACGTGAAAATGACTCGTGAATTTTGAAAAGACTGCTCTTCAAAGAATCGGACATGAATTTGGACTGAAGACGAGAATAACAGATCTATAGTACATAGAAGCGTAGATAATAAAATGAAAATATGCTCACTCTACTCCGCTATGTTCGTGAAGAGTGCCTATATGTTCCATATCATCCATTTGCGTCCATCGACGATAGTTGTGTGATAATGTTTCGTGTCTTCCTTGGTGCCTCCATGATCAACGTGTAGTGAATTCAATGAATAGTGATGATAATGGCTCAGCAGTGCACCATTACTTCGAGAGTGAATGGACGTTGCTTCGTTTAGTCTGCATCTGTTGTGAAAGTTTTATTTTTGTAAACGTGAATTATTGTCAAATAGTGTGCAATAATATTATATTTTCTATTCAACACCCTTTGTTGCTCTCGCAGTCTCCTCCTTGCTCATCTTTCATTTATTTTCCTTTTCTTTTACTCACACACACACAGCCCATCTCATCTGCAGTTCTCTAGCTATTTAAATACCATAGCATTATTATAAAGCCATGTACATTAATCCTGGTTTCTTTAAATCTCCTATATGCAAATTCATCCTACCCACTTCACTTTATTACCTATAGACTCTACATACAAATGCTTTTGACATAATTATAATATTATTATGCATTCTGGTACAGTACACGTACGTACTTAACTCTAATTGCCACATTTTATTATTCCATTGTCGTCTAAATCTGATTTCTTGGAATGGATATTTGTTTAATTACCCCCATTTAATCTGTCTCTCTTCCCATCCATCTAATTACCCACCTATACACATGTACAAAGGATACTTAGAAAATAAATTACTGTCCATTCTATCTAAATGCTATTTTAGGACAATGTGCCTTACACGAGGACATTTCCTTAGTCTTCCAACTATAAAATTGTCCTTTGAATTGTTAGTAGGTATAGGTAGTACAGTATCTCAACATTATCCTCTTAAATCTGAGTAGACAAAATAGGTAGATGATTATAAATATGTTCCTGCTCATTTCATAGTGACAGTAGTAATGCTTAGGCAGTGACTTCTTAAATCACGTTACATCCTTTGGGCAAAACCGAGGAGAAAAAATGATTCACTATATAAACTATTTACTACTCTAAGGACATATTATTGGCAAGTTATTTATATTGTGCTTTTACAATTCAATTTCTATTTTGACACCTTTTAAATGGCGAGTAATGGTAACGGTGACGTGCTATACTAGTACGTAGTTTAATAGCACCATTTTACTGGCATTTATATAGACATACGTACATAGCATACATAAGAACAGGAAAGACTTTTTATATTGAAATTGTATATATACTACATGTATACATAAGATACATTTTTATATATTTATATATTTTTTGTGTCGCCACGACTCTGAAAGTAAAATGTACACTTAACACACTTTTAGGGTTTGAGTTGTGCATTGCAAACTCTCATCAATTCTATTTGCATAAATGCACTTGTCAGTCAGTCACGCATTCTCTTCTTCTTCTATTTACTTCTCTAATACTATTTATATGCGTTTTGCATTTCTTAGAACTTTACTCTCTTTTCTCTATTAGAAATATGTCTACCCACTTATTGAGTCCTGTCGGAAGGTAAGATGTACATTAAGGTGTGTATAATGAATAATATGCAGAGATGTGTGTCAACTTTTATACAGAATTAATGTACAATGCGTATGGAACGTCGACGACATAAATATCTCTGAACTGTAAATGGCTTATGTATGAACTGTCCTCCTGTCGGCCTTTGACTTTACATTTACTATTATTATCATTGTTTTGCTCTTGCCTAAAATTTGTTTCGTATTCCGAACATAGCCTCATCAGACTGAATAATAATGTTTTTCATTTATTAGACCTGGTCTGGTCTGTATTATCTAATAATTAGCAATAAATACGTTTAGTTTCGTTTTACTTAACATTCAACCCTCGCTGTAGATCGCATTGTCTCGTTTCGTAGTCTGTTCTCTGTGGCTGACAGCCTGACAGGTAGTCAGAGATATTATTGACTCGCCATGTTTTTTTTATCCTGAATGGAGATACCTACCTACGTACTATACTCGTACAGACGAGCTAACGTGATTTGAATGTACCCAATCGAATCAATTGACGTGGATTTGATTGCTGACTACTTAGATGATGTTTGTTTGTATTGTGTTCCCCATTCATATATTTCGATCTACGACTCTTTAAGTCTTTCATGGAAATAATAGCGATGTTGGAATACATAATCGTCAATCTTCGAGTTGAATAGTCAATATGCTAATTGTAGACGCAGACACAAGTTGAGTAAGTTAAGATAAAGATAAATATTTGCATATTGCATATATATTGTATATACTATATATAGACGTCTACAGCAACTTTGTGTACAGATACAATTATTATTTGCACGTAACACAACTTAATTGACACAATTAACTCTCGTTTTATGTGGTGGTCGGTGGTATATCCCAATCAGAGAATATCTACCTACGTGTATGCTAATGTGATGGTTTTTTCTGCACAAACAAGTTATTCAGTCCGGTCATATCGCCTACGTTGGCTAGTAAATAATAACTGGGTACCTATGCAAATGCAACTATTGTATAACTATTTACATGTGTAAATAATTCATGCACATAGATATGAGTATATATTATATATACTATTACAAATAATATGTGTCCAGGTATATAGTACCTATACAAGCCGTATGTTATTGTATTCTGTATATTCATCTATTGCTTTTGTACATCCATAGATCACAAATGGCCAACTACGAAAAATATTTAAAAGATATAATATTATACGTTGGTCATGTAAGAAACTGTGTGAATATGTATGCAGTACAGTTACAATTTACAATCTCCCAGTGTATCTACATAATAATTGTTTGCAAAGGCAAATATTTATGTAAATGATTTTATTATGAGTTTCACAATAGTGTGTTAGGACAGGTAATGAGTAGTCTGGCTGAATGGCTTTATTTGGCATTTTATTGTTCTGCAGATATCCCCATTCAAGTTGAAGGCACTCTTACTTTTATCAAGTACACATATCAACTGATATATAAACTTATTGTTACAATATTATAATCAGCTCGTTAAGACTCATAAAACTAATAAATGGTGTCTTTCAAACAAAGGCTAGCCCTGTAGATGCAAATTGCACTGTAGGCTCTTTTCTTGTAATATTTGTAAATCTTCGTGGAAATTCTCGGTCAAGGCGATTCAGATGGACACAACCTATTGCCTCACTTATTCCCCTCTACACAAGTGTCGTGATCTTTTGAAATACTTAGCCTGCATATACTTAGGAGGATGTACTGTAGCCTAACACAGGACTATAATATGCACGCCATGTTCACTTAGGTAGAATCTAGTGTCTTCAATTTTTAACGTTTACTTATGGGGCAATTAATCTATAGGGTTCTGATGTAACGAAATGAATAACATTCAGTCATTGCTCACACATACCATTTATTAGTCTGTGCATTTTGCATCTAATTCCAAGTAGGTGTGTATGTGTTAGGGACATCACTGTGACATGCAAAGCTTTATGCGTAAAAACAAATTAATACATGGTATCGCACATGCACAGTGAATAATAAACGTTTAGCCAAACTATCAGGTAAGAAAAACCCTTAATTTTTAGGCAATCAGTACACAAATAAAAATAATTGTACACCCAACACTAGAAATATTATATTAAGGGTAGGCAATCATTTTCAGATTACATGCGCTATCATGATCAAAGGTTTATAATGATACTCTTGGCTGACCAATTTTGATAATTACAGAAACAAGTGGGTGCCTACCTTTTGTTTGCAGTAAAATTATTAAAAATTGTACCTACCTAATATATTTATGTAAGAATTAACTTAGGAGAATAATTGTGCTCACGAAATGATGTATTGTAAAATTCACAGTTGAAGAAATTCTCATGTTTCTGGAAGAGATAGAGAAAAAACATTTTTTGCCACTCCTGTGACAGTGATGTGCAAAATGTCATAGTTATAGCACAAGCACCTTAAATAATAATTAGAAGTACATTTTAGCCCGAGATTTCCCATATTAAAAGAGTGAGAGTCCATCCTGTGCACTAAAGTGCCTTGTCTGCTAAGTAGATAATGACAGGCAGGGCAGGACTGTAACGCTCTTTTTGTGTTTGGTGTGCGAACTTTGTTTGCCTTTACGATAATGTCGTACGTGGAGTAACGGTGATGAAGAGATCATCAGTTTTTGTAGACATTTTGTGACTGTCGGTGCATCTTATACACAGACAGATTTGCAATAAAAACCAAAGGATTTCTAGGTACATGCTCTTTTACTCAGCTCTGTCTCACAACTTAACCACCTACGTTCTATATGGAACGAGTTGAATGAATGTAGAACAGTTGCAGCAATACCAATTTCTCTTATTACAAAATAATACATATTTGCTGGCACTAGTGGCACCTTTCTGCTACCTTGCTCCTTATTTACATACAAGAGAACATTAGATCATGAAACTAAGCAGTTATACCTAATTCAATTAATTAGGTAGCCCCTCTCGCTACCATGCATTTTGCCTTAAGCTACAGAAGAGACAAAATTAATTGCCTAAAAAGAAACAAAAAATGACAGCAGGTCACGTCACAACTATCGTGCCTAGTTGACTAGAAAGCTCACATTTATGCATCAGATAACCAAAAAAATCTCATTTACAACATTCTAGCCGTGATTCTATAAAATCTCAACTTTTATTGCTTTAACTAGGCATTTTCTATTCTAATTATAAACCATGGGTGGCATCTTCAGTATTTCTAAATTAACATAATATATCTTTACGATTTGACTCAACTTTTATTGCTTTAACTAGGCATTTTCTATTCTAATTATAAACCATGGGTGGCATCTTCAGTATTTCTAAATTAACATAATATTTCTTTACGATTTGTAAACAACATTTAAATAATACACGAAAAATTACGCTGTATAGTGAGAAACTCAATGAATTATTATTATCTGAATTTTTTAAGGAAATACGATACCTATCCCGCTGTTTCTGCATTTTAAATCCCAATTTTCAGGATTTAAACCCCAAATAGAAAGGATTTGTGCAGATTAATATTTAGGTATTTGTTATTTCGTAATAAGGCTTAGCTTAAACAAAAAACCTTCAATGATAAGGATTTTCCTATTGCTAATCGCAGGAAAATATCTTAATCGCAATGGTTAATCTGTAGTAAAGTGTGTAATGTTTGTCAATCTGTTGTTAGGTTTACAGGTGTGAAGTAGTGACTGAGTGGACACAAGATTATGGATAATATGTTATAGGCCCATACCAGTGTGGCTACATATCTGTGCCGCCAAGCGTCTCATTTTTGTCACCTGGTAGTCCCAGCAAGTGTAAAATCTACTGTTTACTCTACTTTAATTATTGTGATAAGGTAACTATTATTTAATTTTGTGTCACCTGCACTTATTTGAGTGTGCTAAGTACAAGGTTGTTGCTGCGACCAGAACAGCGAACATGAAAATAGTTAACACTCGACAGAAGCCCACAGTCCACCCACGCTGCAAATGTGAGTTTATTTTTTGCTTTTGATACTGACAGGAGTTATGCACAATTGTGTGCATGTATGTCATAGCTATCTACAAAGATGCATGTATTTTTGTTGAACATACGAGGGCATAATGTTGTTGGCTGGTTATGAAAAGCGAGTGATTATTAAGAAAATTAAAGGGAGTGACTGCTCTATGCTCTCTGTGGTTGTAGCTGCATAGGATAACTGAAAGTATTACATGGCTCCTTTTCGTCTTAAATTAGAAAATGAGAACATAACTTATTGTCAGGATTTTGCCGAGTTGCGAAAGGTTGGTCTGGCCAGACTAGGCAGACATCGAGGGACAGATTACATTAGCCAAGAGAGCAGGAAGACAATTGTCAGTTGAGCAATAAATATAGTCACTGCAATAACATAACAGTAAGCAGAGTATCTACGGAAAAGAGTCAAATTATAAACTTGTAAGAACTAACGAAATTAAAGCCTGAAGCTAAGCCTCATCATCATTATTATTGTAGAATGTTTCTGGTAATTGAAAGTTAGTTCATTCCTACAGAGACAGATAACTCAAGGAAAAATTAAGATTAATATTACAGAAATGCACATTCATTAATGCATAGCATTATATAAAAAATAACTTAACATTTATAGCACGGATTAAAAGGTGGACAGGACACTGCAGTATAAATGCAGTGCGGATGAATACGACAAACACCGTTAAAAATCTCAATTCATTTTGACTAGTGCTTTGCTTGCACGAGTATATGTGCATGACGTACACACACAAGTAGAGATTAATGCACTTTTATGTTGCACTTTTGATTTTCCACGCTATGTACAAATGTACATAATAATATCCGTACAGCAGGTGCATTGCATGATGGTGCATGCATTCTGCATCAATTGGCAGTTTATATTTCTGAGAAAGCATTTTATTATTTAATCTCTATAGTTCTAGTGCAAGTAATTCAGAGTATTAAAAAAAATCTCGGACAAACTAACATTCAATCCCATTAAGAACATTTACTATATACTAAATGACTTTTCATACTAAATGTAAATAATATAGTATAGCTACTAAGTGAAGAATAATAACACTTATAGCTAAAGAAGTGTAGTAGCTAGTAACTATCGAGCATGATCGCTATGTAGATTTGTATTTATTTTTGTTATTTAACAGCTCGTAGTAACAATCTTTTATTGTATTCAAAGTTTTACAGAAAAATAGTTACATAAACAGATGGAATTAAATAATAAAGGTTTCCTGTGTATAAATCCCATTCTTGCACGGAGCACACGACTAGTGCTAAGTGCCCTATAGAATAGAGCCCAACAGGTTTGGGCCAATTCCCCCATAGCCACTCAGATGAGAAGAAATGGAAAGCTGACTAGCTGACCAGGAAGCATGAGCAATGCAAAGCAAAGCTTAATAATATTTATAATAAATATTATTATCATAACATATATACCTAATCTGATAGGATAGTCACATATTATGACTTTGCAAACTCACTTCTCCCTATAGCTCACCACCACAAATCATTGTGCTATTATTACAGTGCGTCAGAAAAGGGTTGTCAGGCTGTAGACTACACCTTCATACGTAGACCATTCAGTCCACATCATCAAGATAAGCTCTTGATATTTTACACGTTACTGCTACACATAACTTTACCTAAACCACAGACCATTTACATTTGCATATTTTGCAGAGTCAGTGACAAACATTTTTAATTCGAAATCTGATAAGACACATGTTACGTTTATCTTTCTGCCAGCACTATCCATCGACTATGCATACAACCATTTATATCATAATATAATATAATGTTTGATTTGATCTTTAACACTAATCAAAATTTTATGCTACACTTACACATGACAATATTCTTGCCACTTGCTACTTATTGCTTTGGGTACAGATCGTACAATTGATATAATGCACGTATCCACTGTAGGAAATCTAGGGGTGTCCTCCATGCATACGTATCTTATTAATGTCTTTAGTGTCTTTGCTACTTGAGGAACTTTGATAAGTCTAATGTTCTAAACTGGGTATTTAGTATTATCGTCAAACAGGCTTCACATTGATAGCAAACGGAAACTTGACATAGGTAGTGATATCTGCGTATTTCACTTTGTCATAGTTGCTATAATATTATGGTAACTCTGCTATATCTGTATTTGTAAGAAGAATTATAAACTTCACAAAAAATGCTTTAAAATATATTTGATGAAATATACGTGACTTGAAATAAAATCTGCCTTTTCGTAAAAAAATCGATATACTTTAGTATGAACGCAGCTCTGTAGAATGCTATATAATTATTCATTGCATACACCAGCACCACCCTGCACCCCCATTTTTGCAAGAGCAAAAAATATTCATTAAATAACCCCACAAATACCAGTTATACATTAGTAGAGTAGACAAAGGAAATTACAGGTAATTTATAAGCTAATTAGTTCGAATTCATTTTTAATCGATAGCCATTCATTCTAACAGAATTGTCCTTTTTTTTTTTAATATTATTGACATCAAAAGTCATATAATTTACGGGACAAGAAAATTGCAAAGTATATTTTTCAATTTTAATTTTTCAATTGTTATCAAACAAATTAAAATTACACTAAAAGACAACTCATTAAAAACGTTAGGACTCTTTTCTACACACTAAATTATTTCCTGTTTCATGATACCTACACAGTTAGATTGCTATAGTTAATGCCATCCTACACAGTTTCAATATCATAATAATGATCTTAATAATTAATTCTTTAGAGTAACAGTGCAGCGGTTAGTTCTTATAAATTTAATAGCTCGACATAGACGAAATGCATAGTACAGTAATTTTGTACAATTATTCTTAGCGTCCTTTGAAAGCTATATACTTTAAGCAATTGTAAAAATAGTTGGAAAAAATTAGTCTATAAAAATTAAGAAATCATGTTACAACTATAAAAGATGTGCTACGACATAGACATTTTTACGTAATTTCAGGAATATAGAAGAAAGTTGAATATTTATTACCTTTAGATACTAAAAAAACATAGAGCTATAAAAGTTAAGTAGTTACTGCTTTGACATACGATCAGTTGTTTTTTGGTGTCTGATGAGATGATAGACATAGGTACACATCTATTTCTTTGAAAGATTAGGTACCTATAGGTAGTATAGTAGTGTTACAATTTACTTTTCCATCTAAAGGAAAGAAGTTCTCATGTGCATTTATCGACACGAATGCAGTACAATTAGAAGTATTTACCTTGCTAAAATATGTACCTAAATGCAAAAACTTTGTATCAATGCAAAAACAACTTTAAATTATAGAGATCAGAGAAAGATACTGTAACAGCGCAGTCAATTTAAATAGCCAGCCCATTCCCCATTCATAAAATCATGTATCTAGACTACTTAATTTAATACATAGAATTATAGCAGACTAAATGAACGAGAAGAGGAATATGGAATAAATTGTACGGTATTGCTATATAGTAGTTGCCTGAAGTTGTTTAGCGTATAGTTTAGTTGATATGTCACTGGGTAGCCTACAAATGTAAGGTAGGAGTAGAGTATATTAACTACAAGACTACAACTACGATTAGTTAACAGTGAAGATTGTAATACCTGTACAGTTAGCCAATTGAAAAGGAGAATTGAGTTTGTACAGAATTTCTCATCTCAT
>JABASI010000665.1:0-34232 GCA_019776505.1 Tomocerus nigrus
ATAATTACATCATTATTAAAAGATTTTGTAAAACATTTACCTTTTTCGTGGTATGAAGTTTGGTAGCAGCTTCATCTCTTTTGGATTCATGTTGCCGAATTTCAGCTCCCGGAATCACCTGGATACAGAGAGATCACGTACTTAATAACAGCGCGATCAACCCCATATCCAGGTGAAAGCAGAAACCAATGTCGCCGTCTTCTTTTCTGTATATTTTTTAAAAAATATCTAAACAAAATTAGAAAGCCATAATTCAAAAATTTAGTTCAATTATGGTTTTTATATTTGACATACGACGATTGAAAGCAGCTTCATTTCGTTTGGATGATCGTCTGCTGATGTTTTAATTCTCACTGTCGCCTGCAAAAAGCGCTCATACGAACTTAATAATACCCTAATGAGCACAATATACAGGCAAAAGTAGCAACTAGTAACTACCAGTAGTACTTTAATCAGCAGTGTATTCTTTCCCCTCGTTTTTCGCTGACAAAAAATCAAAATAGGTTGAAGGTATAGGTAATTAGTATTCTGATATTTGTGCTTCCCCTTTTGGATTTTGTAAGCAATTCCAAAATAATATATACTGACAGATTGGAATCGTTGTATTGTCCTATTTTCAAAAGATAAGTAGAAATCAATCAGGTTTGATTTGACTTTACTAACTTTGGCATGGAAAAAACATGAATTCATTGATATAGTTCATAATTTATATGGTACTAGATATCATTACTGTCATCTTGTCATTATATTTTATCTATTGATTCTGAGGCGAAAGGTGGAGCTATTTTTTCCGTTTTGAACCAAATAAAATGTAAGATTTGCATTTTATCCATTATTACTACTTTTCACTTTCAAATATGACGAAATGGTGAAATTGAATTCTGATTTTGAACTGGAAATGGATTCTTTACAAGGTAGAACTCATTATTGCTCACTTGCAGAGAGTAAAAAATTTTTATGTAGGTATACTATACAGATCAAAATATCTAAGTAACTAAATAGGCAGTAGGTATACAATAAAAGCTACTCTTGGTTATCGTCATTGAAAAAGTTTAAAGGGGAAGCCCCAGGAAAATTTCAGACAGTTCCTGTATTACCTACTTACTAAATTTTACTGAAACTATTAATCACTATATTTTAGTAATCTTTTAAAAATTAAAACTAGGTGAAGTATGAAGGTGGAATTCTGCGTTTTCTTTTTTCTCCGAAGAAATGTTATAATTTATGATAGTACTATATTAAATTATGTATAGATATATATACATATATTTCATATGTATTACATAAACTGTCCTTTGATTTCACCCCATTTATTATGACATTACCACTGAAGCTCAATAACAAAAAATGAAGATACCTAGGTGGGTTATGAATAGATATTAATCATGAAATAGTGGAGTGATTGTACCATTGAACCGGAATAATAATACCTCATTCTATACATACGCAAATGACTTAGAACATCTTAATTTAATGGAGTTCATAGAATTGTAAGCCAAAGATCACAATGTAGACGCAAATAGAAAAGAAATTAATGGAGTTGCTTGATGTAAACCAATTGCACGCAAATTACCTCTAATTTTGACATTCATTCAAAGCATCACATTTTGGTTTCTTTAATGTAACCTCAGTAACGTCTTTAATTTCTGTATTCAGAAAAGCAAGTCAGTCAAAGCGATGAAGCGATTAGCATTCATAATATATTGTATGTATGCCTATTTTGAGCCACTCCACTTCTAAACTGAATTTCAATATGATTTTTGCATTATTTTCCTCATTTATGCAAGATGAAAAGATGGAATAACATTAAGGTTGTCTTGATAGGTTTGGATGCGACGAGTTGAGGTCACCAGCTAAAATGTGACAATCCTAGGTGCTACAGTCTCTAATGAACATGGAGACGACATTTTGAAATAAGTGAATTTTAGACATAGAAAGGAATTTTAGAAAAAAAATAAAGTAGGAATTTGCATGTAATAAATTTTTGTCAAACTGTACAAAAAAGTACTTTTGACCCAGAATTTATAGCAGTTGCATAGATAAATAAATCTGTTCTTTTTTGAATGAGCTGTGACACGACTTTGTCCAAATGCTCAACACTCGTTCAGGGGATTTTTTCTACATTTTTACTAGGCAATCTCGGGGCGGGAAAGCCATCGTTTGAATTGTACGTGTGTTTAGACAACACAGCCAAGGATGCTTTCGATTTCGACAGTCTTATTTGTCAACTGCTCAAGACAACCTTCAGCTACCGTAAGATGCATTCAAAAGAAAGCCAACATACATTTCATGTGCCTTGTTAATGCAGGCGACAAGGTCCATGAGACAGAGCAAATAGATTTTTAGATTTTATCACACAGTACACTTTCCAACATTGAAAAAAACAAATGTGAATAATATTATAGCCACTTGAAGTATGGCATCCGTTACTTTCTTTCAAAACTACTGTTTATTGACTTGACTATCTGCTAACTTTAATATGAAGGATGTATTTCCAATATTTTCCATTGCTATGTAACAACATTGAAAGGTGCAATTTTATAATTTTTGGATCGTGGGTGTTGCATCCATCAGAACAATGTCAAAATTACGATGTTACGTTTCAACTTGAAAATACAATTGTGCAAACTTAAATTGAGAAATAATAACGGCATAACTTATTGGACAAGCCAATATTTTCTCAGTTTGCTTGCAGGCTATCCTACACTAGACGATTGTTTGACACTGTGCAGAGCGGGCTCAGTTACTTGGTTTATGGTTTAGCAGCCAATACTCCGTTGCGTTGAGTCAACGAGGAAAAATGTTAGCTATATAACATTACTCCAAACAGGCTCAGCTACCTATGTTAATTCTGTGAGCGATTGTATCTTTACGGCAATTTTGGAGCCTAGGTAGTGAGTGCTTCGTTATTACTAGGTAGCTACTACCATCAAAGAAAACAATGAAATATGATTATTAAAAATGTTAGTTCTGTTCCCATTTAGAGAAAGTATCTAATTCGTACGCTCCTTGAGATATTCAAAATGCAATTTTCCTCAACGAAGTCAATTGAAAACATTTGTTTCACAGTTTTGGTTTGCAACAAAACTCAAAAGCTGTAGTAAACAATCAGGATAGATTACAAGGTTTCGGAACGCGACAATGACTAATTAACCGACAAGTTATTGAATTTTTATGAAACTGAAAAAACTTTCAAGTTTTTTATTCATTAATTTCTTTCAGGCATAAAATATTGCATAATGAGTTAAAATACCAACTTTTAATTAGTTTGATGCAATGAGCTGAAAAAACGATTTGAATTAAATAATAGGCAGCTTCATTCAAGAAGTATTGAATTAGTTTGAAGAGTGTCATCATTGAGTTTTTTTTTAAAAAAAAAAGGACAGAAGTAATTCAACAATTCACTTGATACGATCATGTGAGTGTAAGTTTCTCAGTTTCCTTAATGCAAATGTAACCAGATATTCCAATTGAATAATATAACTTCTATGACAAAATACGCTAGTGATTATTGGCCTGAAGTTTGGATAAGATAATGTGATATTGACAATAATATTTTTCCGTAAATTCATTCTCCCTTCTCATTACTCATTGTTCTCATCCCCCACACGAATGATCTTCTTATTAAGTAGTTCGTTTGTACAAGCTAAGTAGAAGATTCTAGGACACGCCATCAAAAAATAAAAACTACTGGAGTGGTTGTTAAATCCGTAGTGAGCGTATTTGATGACAAATTGAAAGAAGACGAAAGTTTTCTTTTTAACTTAAAGGTAGCCTTACAATACAATCAAGTATATACATAATAATATCACAGTGTTCATTGTAAGTTTCCAGACATGACCTATTTCTTATTATACACAGCTATAAGTTTAAGTCGACATGACATGGATATCAATACTTCAAAGTGGATCTCACCGACATTTTTACTATTATTAATGACTAATGATAGATTCTGAAACCCGAGCATAATGTAACACATGAGTAGGTAATAGAATTAAAAGGAATTACGAGCTGAAAAGCAGAAGTTTGAGGTTTTAGAAATACTGATAATATGAAGAAGTGTCTTTACTTCTTGTAATGAGGAATGGGAATAAAGACAAGGAAAATAAGTTTCGCGGTATAGAATTCATCTCTAAATTGTCATTTATTAGTTTCGCGTTAAGTTGGAGTTGGACACAAATGGTGATTAAGTCGCAACTAAAGGTTATTTAAATTAATTGGCTGTTCTATCTACCTTGGAAATCCCAATTGGGAGACATTTGCTTGCAAGCGGTAGTTGCAACCGCAACCCAGATCTGTGGAGTTTTGTGTGAGTGCGGAGATATTTCGTCGGAATTGAGGGCATAGAAATAGAAGGAAGTCTTTGTTGTATTTATTTGACCAAGGAATGGCAAGGTACATAATCAGTTCATAGAATGGTTCACTTGACGGGAGAGTGCATTCGGGTAATTACTTTAGGATTCAATCACTAAATTAAACGGTTAGACAGGTGTCCAATAATTATATGACGGGATCTGTTATCGGTTAAAAGGTTTAGCAACGAGCCCTCTAGCTCCCTGTCTCTTCTGTGCATTTGATATGTAGTAGTTTGTGCACTGGAGCGAAATGGTCAGAATATTTAATTAAAGCGATGAGACGGAAGTTAGATTAGCAAAATGCCAACCAACTTAACATACGTACAGGACATGACAAACGAAACAGTGCAAAGAGCCGCCCCGAGGGAAGAAACCCGAAACCCATCCACATCCACAGATGCAACTTAAATTAGTTTGAAGTGCTGGCATTACGACATTTTAGAAATACAAAGGAAATTCATTCGCACACTACTTTCAAATACTCAAACGGACGTGTAGTCAATCAATTCTTCACAATTGTTCTGTCTATTGACTTTGGAATCGCTCCCTGGAAACTCAGCTACCTACTCAAGTTCTGATTACCTCTCGCACTGTAAATCTAAAGCGAGCTGGGAGCTCAGTTCAAAGTGTGAGTCCTCTGCAACAGATAGCCATGCTATGCCATTAAGGGATAATAATATGACATCTTACTTCCCTCATAAAATCCTATCAAACAATTTGCAAAAGGCATACATTGTATGCATTCGGTCGGGACGGGAGTTGCTACCTAAATTCACTTTAATCAAATGGATACTAAATACCACAATAAATACCTGCCATGTCACAGCCACTCAACTTTGTAAAATATATCAAAGAAATTTTTCCCGGGTAACTAATTAAAGTGCTCAGTTTCTGCCACGACCAGCACATCGATCTCGTTCAATATTCGTGAATATCAGTAATAAATGCAAGCACCGGTAAAGATCAATACTAATGAAGCTATGAAAGATTGTGATTTTAATGGAGACAGTAATTATTAATGCTATAAAATATAAATTAAAAGCCACTGGCCAGCAGCATGAAGTTTTAATAATTTCAAATATTAAAACGATTAGCCATTTCATTAGCAATAAATAAGAATGGACATTTTAGGCAATGATGTGGCTTTCCTAAAGTGCGAATTTACGTTCTCATCTATTTGCAAAATGAGCAACCAGTGAAGTGCTGAAATAAATATGTAAAGTAGAGCCCCAAGTCGATTCGTGCAAAATGTCGGTACCTAAGTAGTCAGCTCCCACAGTCGTCTACCTACCCATCCGTTTTAAACAGACTTTCTATATGAAAGGATCCAGCCACTTGCTAGAATAGCCAATTCAAAGTATTGCACATAACTCGCGAGTTCTGCACATCACCGTTCCAATTTCCAACCTACTACGTTACATTGCATAGGGGAACAAGCTTAAGCTCACATCCAGGCAGGAACTAATAAGTAACAGACTCTAGATACGTTACCAATACCATTTTTAACTACCTAATTGAAGAAGGTATGGATTACTAAAGACGATATATAAAGCCAGGCTTCCTGTCAACAGCTCTCATTCCCATTTTGCACTGATTGTAAGAACTGACAGCTTCTGCTCCAGAACGTTGTCACGTCTTAAGTCAGATAACTCTTTCCTTGTCCAGAACTCATAACTACAAGACTACAACGTATCAGCGTACACCTTCTCCTCCGCACTCGGCTTATCTTATCACCCCAAAACATTTCATTCGCTAGTCTGGCTTGTCCCCAACGTTATTTACGTATTTCCACATAAATATAGAAATCCTTAAGGGTCAACAGGTACCCTTAGGCTTCACCATAACTCCTCTACTCTCACTAAATATAGACCAAAGTTCTAAGAAGGAAAAATGGATTATAGAAACAATTGGAATTGGTGGCTTCACCAGTTTTGGTCAGCTCTTGCTACCAACCCTTCCTACTACTACTACTATACGGCTAAAACTGCTCTCTTGAATCAGGTGAATTACAACTGGGCTCATATTCCCCATTTCATTTTTCTCAGTGTCAGTGACGGTACAAAAAATTATCAAGCAAATTTCAAAGTAGCGTAGATTTTGTACTAGTTTTTTTTATACTTCATGCAAGTTTGTTTTACAATGGCTAGCTTCACATAATTCCAGTAGTACAATTTACATAAGGTAATGTATTTTATATAATAGCATTTACGCTTACTTCTATCCTTTCATTGAAATCAAAAACGAATCTTATTAGTTACGTACACGTAAAATAAGGCGTCTATAAAATACTAACATTCTCTTACTTATTCAATTTCCCAAAAATATTTTGCATGACCATGACCATAGAAGTAGTCAATCTGATTACCATACAATCCTAACTCCAATCAATTTCCGTTAAAAAATTACTCGACTTCTTATTTTTTATATGTAAATATAATCGAGCAAACTAGATAGTCATTTCAATTCTATGAAATACAAATATTTTTTTCAACTATGTATTCGATTTCTTTGAAATACATTTACACATTTGCAGCATGCTGTGAGTTTTTAACCTTTTCTCTTTTTTAGTCGTTAACTGTCTATATTTAACCTTCCAATTTATGACATTTCTTTGAGTTACGCTTTTGTCTATTTCTCATTCATATCCTTACGTCAATGATATTTACCTAATTCGGAAAACTTGATACTATGATGCATCTGACCTAGAGAGGCAATAATTCTAAGTGGAAACCTATAAGTTTGCCTTGTGCAATTACCTACACCTGTGTAGATTATTTACAGTCATCTATGATTTTGTGCATTATAAAAATATATTAGATTTCAGTGACAAAGAAAGTTTGGCCAGTAAAATGAGCAAGTACTGCACTTATGAGTCTACTTATGGCTCTACGAGAAAAAGTTTGCCAGTTAGCTGACGTGAATTAGTAAAATATATTTGATGACTAGATATAGATAGGAGATTTTTAGCATCTCTGAATGTCTGAATGTAGTCGAAAGTAAATTAGATGGGATGATCCCAGGACAGGATGTTTAGCCCCCAAAGATTTGAGATTATACAGTTACGTGGATTTAGCGAAAGACGCTTTTCCTGAAGCAACACTAACACAGCACAACCAAAGAAATGGCAATGCAAGCACAACTCTTTAGCTTTAGACAAGTAATTCGCAGAAGTAATTTTATATGCGAAGAGCTATAGACACAAAACCTGAGTAGGTTGTTATCTGAAACTATTGAGACGGATTTGATGAAATTGACTTGATAACAAAGTACATAGAACAAATCAAAATATTTTACAATGACATTCAGCCTAGTCTCCCGTCTTCTTAGATTTGGTTGGTGTGCACATTCATCCCAAAGGACAAAGATTGAAATGAGAGTGAAGCATTGCTATTTTCTATTGCACACACAGTCGATAGAACATCCTTAGAATAAATAATATTGTAATTTCAATATCATGATCTGTCTGGCTGAATGTATGATGAACACCGAACACGTAGAATAGCGAATCTAACATTTGACCTAACAATTCAAAACCAAATGTCCGTACTCAAATCCCTAATGAGTTCCTTATGCCTTACACCAAATTATTGTCACAATGATCGAATACAGTCAGCTATTGCATAATTTTGCACGTACTTAATTATTTTTGCCCAACAGAAATCTACATAACCTAGGACAAACTGTCGAATACTAACAAAAACTTACATTAAAATGTCAGTCGATCTCACAAATACTCCGGAATGGAAATATACGCAGCTACATTGCTTCTATAGCCACTGAAATGCTAACAATAATATTATTATGATCAAAAAGATTGGTATTTGATTCCTAAAGACTAAACTTGATCGTAACTATAATAATAAAATTATGACTAAAACAACAAAATTATAAAAGAAAACCAAAAAAGCAATTTGTATATTTTACTTGAACATAGAAAATTTTATATTTTTTGACTTTCAATTTTTAAGATTTTAAAATTTGTTTTAAACTTGATGCATCCCCTACAAGCTCAGCCATAATTAGTTAAATACCAAAATAGTTATCAAAATTACTTAAAAAAATCCAGTCATTCATCTTCGCTGATAGTATAATTATAGCCACACAATACTAATAGTCTGGACTCTTTCTATCCCGCATTGCCCGCATATGTTATATAGTGTAAGTTGTAAGACCTAGAATTCCCATCCAAAAGAAATTCCGCCAGGACCATGGGTCGCTAAGGTACTGAATTTCAGTCCTGAAGTCCTGATCAGGGAGTTTTACATTGCAGTAAGTAGGGACCTTCCAATCAAGTGTCCATAACTTCTTTCCTAGAAGAGGTAATTGCCATGTATGAGGAGTGAGGAGTGTATGAAAGTGCCAACACTTTACTGGCTTTTCAGAAACGTCAACTTCAACCTTCTACGACTTCTTGAACAACTGCGCGGTGGCACTTTATACAAAACATCTTTTTTCTGTGAGGGAATTTTTATTGTTTTTTTCACCACCTACAGCTACCAACCAACAAAGCTGTTTTGTTTTAATGGTCATTGTGGCTGTTCAAGAAATCGTAGAAGGTTGAAATTGACATTTCTGAAAACCCAGTTAAGTGATGACACTTTCATACACTCATACGTGGAAAATTCCCAGGAAAGAAGTTATGGACACTTGATTGGAAGATCCCTACTTATGGCTATGTAAAATGCCTGATCAGGACTGCAATTCAGGACCTTAGCGACGCGCGACTTGGCGGAATTTCTGTTGAAAGGATATCCTGGATCTTACACTTTTTTAGTGAGAGGCCAGAATATTTGTATCAGGGCTATGATATAATAGTAACGACTACACATTTAATTAAAATAAACTTTCAAAATCTTTCAAAGGAAAAACATTAAAAAAGCCAATTGAGTAATGCAACAATGTGATACAAATCTAATTAATACTCCAATTGTGGGCCAATAACAAACAATTAGCCAGGCCAGTCCCAAGTCCCAACTCCCACCCAAGACCCAACTATGAACTAATGAATCAACAAAACAAAATATAAATACCTAGTCATCAACAATAATTTGTACTCGCCGTAATACCTATGTGGTCTGTTGATAAAATTAGTAGCAAAAGCCTCATAATTTTATTGAAACAGCTGGCATTAGACTTTATGCATTCAATAAGAGTGATAACAGACCCGACGCCCAAGATTCACAGTTCCCCATTTAAACGTACATTAATTACCTACAAGCAATTAAAAACCGATTGAAAAAGCATTGTTTGGGCCTCAGATCAGAGCTGCGCGAACGGCTGCATTTGAGGGAACCAACTAAGTGACTCGAATCCCCAAAATTCCAAGAACTGCTTAGCTGACTAAATGCAGTTTTACTAAGTACTGGTTAGTGGGATGATTAATACGAAGGGCATGCGGCGGCCTCCAAACATTTTCTTATTTATAGCATACCTAATGTAAAAGCAAGTAGTACGTTACTTGTTCATTCTTATCCAGAAGATTCGAGCACGCGGGTCTGTGAATTCTCCCATTTTCAGTCGCTTTCTTGACGTCGCGTTGGTTTGTCTTGATGTTAGATGTCGAATTAAATCCCCTTTACCTAGTTGACAGTCTGTTTTCTTAGTCAGTCATTTATTATTGAGTAGATCTTGCTTGACGAAATCATGGGTTATTTTCGAAGGAGAAAAAAACCGAGAATCTGGAAGGATCAGGTACAAAAAGAAATTGTAATGAATAGTTTAGGGGACATGTTCGAAAACTTCCAAGGTAAAAATGAAAAGTTTATTTGACTTTGACTTTGCGTGTGTAATCTGGTAGTAAAAAATGCATTGAAATTCACTTTGAAAAGAACTTTTTGAAGTTCATAATGTTCATTTAAATTAGAATAAAATTTTAATGACAAAAGTACAGAGATGTTATAAAGTCAATTCAATGTATGATTAAATATTAATTACCATTTACCTTTCAGTCCATTATGGTTCGGAAAACTGCAGCCACCAGGGCTTCCAGGAGGGGAAATACGTCGACGACGACACAAAGGCCGACTGTGCCAGTCGCAACTGTTATCACTCCGTATGGCAGATTTGACGGAGACGAAAAGCTAGGCATTATAAACTGTGAGTGATTTTAAATACAAATTTGCATAGTTATCTGGACAGGTTTAGAGATGATTTAATAACCTATTTAATGTTGTAGTGTCAGCTTGTCCACAATGTACGGCCATCTTCAACGATTTGGACTACAGACCTCTCCAAGATTGTTGTGGACATGTAAAATGCCGAAATTGCTTCATCAGGACCGAGGATGGCTGCCCGCAATGCATAGAAGAAGAAAGATTGAGAGAACGTACGTTAAAAATAACCTGAAAATGAACATCTTGTTATTATTTAAAAAACATAGTAAAATCAATGTAGATAGTGTTGATGGATGAGCATCTATTATTTTGCAGTGGCTTCCTCAAGAGGCTTATTGGCCGAAACGGAAGATTCCGGCAATATGCCATCGCTTATGAGCATGGAGGAGAGCAACAGTGCTCAAAGGCGAAGCCAGAGGAAGAAATATTATTCTCGTCGTGATTCGCCGGATATAACCGACAGGCAAGTCCCAGTCCCTCGTCCTGGGCCCTCATCAAATGTACGGCTCACGAATGGACTTTCAAGCTCGAGTTCAAAAAGCTATTGTCAACCTACGATAGATTTTAGTACAATTCAAGAAATAACGGCTCCAACCTTAGACCCCATTTACACATCAGACTTGAACTGTAAACCGGAATTTGGCTTAGCAGATTATCCGTTGTCAGAGGATCCCTTAATGAATAATGACTATTCAAGTAGATATCAAAATAATGCAAGTTCATCATATTTAGGAAAATCTTCTTCTAAGGTATTTATCAATATTAAGAACTCCCAGGCGAACACGAACACGAGTAGGCGTAGCTGCAGTAGCAATGATCCTCTGAGTATATCACCCCCAAATCATATAAGTACCTTAGGCACAAGCAGTAAAGGATTAGTCACTCGAGCTCAATTAAAAGAGTTGCCTCCTGACCCTTCTGTGTCTACAAGACAAAATCTCAAGCGAAAATCTAGTAAAGACTCCATGACAGCGTCCCCATCAACCTTAAATAAAATTCATCGAACATCTTCATCCCCCAAGTCCAAATCCCCTCTCAGTAAAAAGTCCGAAAGTCCATCTAGTTCCGAAAAGTTCCCTCCTCGACTAAAGTCGAGTGAAAAGGGGGAAAGCTCAGAAAGGCCTCCGAAGTTTTTCCGCCTCGGGCCTCAAGACAGAGAGGAGAAGAAAAACGCAGCTATCGCTAACACTAAGTTGAACAAAACGGCGGTGCAGAAAAAAGGAGCAGCAAGGCTCGGAGGATCGAAAAACAAGCCTGAAACTGCCACATCACCAAAAAGTCCAACTCATACACCAACGTCTTCGACGAGTGCAAAGGAAAAGCCTTCTCGACTCTCCTCCCTCCGCTCATCTAACAGCTTTAACAAAGCCCCGTTCCAGGACGTTGAAAAGCCGTCGTCTTCCACTCCATCCAAAAGCCCCAGCTCAACCAAACCGAATGCTTCTTTTTCTGTGACCTTCAAGAATTTCCCAGAGAAATCTGCGACGCTTACAACCTCTGTTGGTAGCTACAGCGCTGCAGCAGCTCGCTCTCCGACTAAAAGCAAACCGACTACGCAATCCCCCCACCTGCAATACGTCAAACCTCTTACTGCTTCAAAAAATGATTCGCCAATTGATCCTGCAAAGTCAAGTGGCCAGTCTACACTCTCTCCAGAAAAAGCCGTCATCTATTCACCTTCCAAAATGAAAAAACCAGAGACAGTGACAGCAAAAGCTACTGAAAATGAATGCCTCAATAAACCATCAACGTCTGGGAGAACTAGTACCACAAGCACCACTAAAGATCCTTCGACGGAAGTCAAGAAAAAGAAAAAACGCAGTCCAGTATTGATTCACGACCACATTACCATTCTTCAAAGTAAAACTTCTTTTATTTCTAGATGTTTATAATTATCAATGATATGGCTTAAGACAGTTGGTAACTCTTTGACTGAAATTGTAATGATTGCATATTATGTATATTTATTACAGGTGAGTCTCCTGGTGAACCTCCAATGTATCAGTGCAACGTGTGCATGAAAAAATTTAAAACCAAAGCTCACATTAAATATCACGAATTTTGTCAGAATGGAGAAAAGCCTTTCAAATGCGACCAATGCGGCCAGGGCTTTATTGCTAAATCTCATTTCGAATACCATTTGCGTACCCATACTGGTAAGTTCCTCTTTAATGTTGCATCTTTCAAGGATGATAACATTACAATGATAGGCAGTAAAATCTAAAATTATTAATCTCATGTAATATATTCTCATTTTTTAACTTATCCTATCTAGGGGAGCGTCCTTATGTTTGTCCTAAATGTGGTAAGGGGTTTAATCAAAGAGGAAAGGTCACGCGTCACATGCGCTCTCACACCGGAGAAAAGCCTTTCGTGTGTGAGCAATGTGGAAGGGGATTTGCCAATGCACAGGCCCTTAGGTCTCATTTTCTAATTCACACCGGAGAACGACCTTTCGCTTGTCAATTCTGCAACAAGAGGTTTACAGGCATGACAAATCTTAAAAAGCACGTCATTACCCACACTGGTAATATTTTAAAAATGATACAGCTAAAGATATAAAATCTAATTCAGAATGACCCATCCTAATCTAATATTATTACTCAAAGGTGAACGACCATTTATGTGTCCACACTGTGGAAAATCTTTCGGACTGAAGTGGACTCTAGACCTCCATCTAAGAACACATTCCAGTGAGCGTCCCTACGCTTGTGACCAATGCACACGAGCGTTTTCTAATAGTAAAGATCTACGTCGTCATCTTGTCATTCACTCTGGTAATATCCTCCTACCTAAGTAAAAAAGAAATTCTATTTTATCGCGAAGGACATCTTTTGAATTTTATTCTACACACTTTTTAGGAGAGCGTCCCTTCAAATGTTGGATCTGTGGTACAGCATTTCGGAGAAAAGATAATCTCGATCGACACATAAAAAATACTCATAACCAGCCAAAGGAAGTTGCAAAACAACTTGCAAATGAAGCTGCAGCTGAATACTTAGCCTTAACGAAATCTAAAAACAGTCAACAGCCGCAGCAGCAACAAACTCCCAATCAAACCCAAACACAGCAGAATGTCAATAAAATAACTGTTGTTAGAACGTAAGATGCTCATCCAAAAGTACTTTTCTGAACTTCCAGTGTGAACCCATGCATGGCTTCCTTACTTATTATTCTTAGTAAATAAAAAAGGCCCCAGAAAATACTCAGTTGTGGTAGATGTGCAAAAGTAGTTTCAAAAATTATAGTATGGCTAACTGAAAAATTATTTTTGTTTAACCGAGAGAATATCTTTTAGTTCTGAGTTCTTTTCCTTTAGATAGTCCTAAGAATGTGACTAGACAAAGAATGAAGTAATACCTGAAACAATAAATCCATCTTTTTGTATTTAAACATAAACTTTCCAAATATACAGAGATATGTGGAAATAAGATCACTGTATTTAAAATAGTAATCAAGTTTAAATATTTCGGATTTGAATTTAAACCCTAACTTTTTCTAAAACATTTTAGTGGATTTAATTTTTAGAATGTTTGACATACGAGCAATTTATTTTGTTCGACGTTTTATAGACGTATTTTATACGTAATGGGGTTGTACACAACTAAAACTTGAAAACGTTGGGATCGTAAAATCGAGAAAGTCCCGTAAACCATTTGAAATTGAAAGCTTAAAATTCAAAATTACCCAACTCCCTTGTTACAATCAACAATGGTCTTTCCCCGTCATCCCCGTTCATCAATATTAACTGAAAGTAGGCAATGCCCTGCTGAAGCCATATAATATCTTTCCATCCTTAGGATTTGTCTTATCATATGTGATTACAGTTTAGAAATCAAGTAAATTCAAAATGCAACATTTTTAAAATTTCTTTGAATACAGTACTTAGCAATAAATAATAGCAACGGAAACGGACTGTCGAATGTATGAGCGAATGAGAATTTTATGACTTCAGTGATGAATGATGAATGAAAGATGCGGTACAATAATTTTAAGTTTTCTTTATTGATTATTGACCAGATTACCTGAGACACCGGGGACAGCAGCGGCGACGGCGACGACTACGGTCACAGTCGCAACAAGTCTACCAGTAAAGATCCCACTGAAACCTAAACCGGCAGAACGACCAACGAAGCCTTTGCCTACTATCAACGAAGAGCCAATGCACGTGGTCCCCGAGTCTCCTCCAAAAGCAAGCGAATTCACCACTGCAGGTAATTATGAGCAATGGGAAATTGCTAATCTAATTTTGACTGCAAATTATGGCCTAACTGTAGAAGATGACGGTAGGAAATGATAGACAGCATGCTCTAAATATATGAAAGAGTTCAACTCACCTGAAATTCGATGTCAGACTCCACCGATTTCAGCGATTTTCTTGAAATTTCAACTGAAAAAATCTGGTATATTATCGAAGCACGCCGGAATAGTGGTCGATGCTGGCGTGCTGACTTGCCGAATCAGGTTGATGGCTGAACAGCAGCAGCGGTGTGGATGTTCAGGAAAAATACAGCAGAAGAGCAAAGTGCTACTTCCTGTGTGCTACTTCCTTCCATCCAGTCAGTCCTGTGTGTTTTTGTAGGGCTGCTTCTGTTGGGGGTAAAGGCTACGAAATTCACAGCACAACAATAGAAAATTGCGGCATGTTACGTTAGTATTATAATGCAATGTTATTAGGCAGATGTGGCAAGACCAGCAATGGGAATATTGGGGAATTTGTTGCACACTGTTAATAGGGACTTTGCTCTTTAGGCAGAAAAAGGACAGGTCATTATGGCGATTATGAAATTATTGATTGATTTCGCTTAAACTTCTGAATTGAAGTTATAAATTCGAGATTGAGGAAAGCATGTAAGGCTAAGGAATGTCCAACTGTTTTGCAAATCATAAAAATTAGCTACATTTTCACATTATGTTGCAATTGTATAATACATAAGGCTAATGTTAGTCATTTTATCAAATCGGAAGAAAATAGTGGACATAAAGCGACGGTTATCATTACGGTATTCATTATGGAAATAATATTTTATAATGTCACTTTACCAGATCTGAAATATGCAAAATTAGTTTTTGTATTTATTAGCAAATTATTTAACGCCTACAACAATTTAGCCATTTCTGTTAAAGCAAAGAGCGATCATTTTCATTTTGATTCTTTCTTTTTCTTTCCAAATTAATTAAATTGCTATCCTATTGTTCTATTAATTACAATGATGATACAGCTGACAACTAACCTCACAACTATAACGTCAATTATTTAGCTATTAGAAATACTTTTGTATTAGTAAGGGGATACTACTTTAGAACTGTTTGTAATTTTCTATGAGAAAATGTAGTCAAACTCTAAACGGAACCGGATATTAGGAAGGTGTTCTAAAAGCAGCTGTATACAATACTTATTAAGCGTCATGAAATCGATGCCACGCTGTGTTCAAAGAATCCCAGCAGAATTTTTAATTCGTGGTGTAAAAGTATACATTGCTCCAGTTGAAATATTCAAAATCGCTGTATTAATTGTTATGAGTTTAGTTTCGTATTCTCATGAGAACGTCGTGTGTTCCCGATCACCTGAAGTCAATTCCGTAATAATAGCTGTGATTATATTTTAGATTTGCCTTTTGATACGGATCCGCAATCCGCATGATTATATTTCGATATCAAACTCTCTATTATCTTTTCCGACACCCTCCGCCTCCTTCCCTCATGGCTCACGTAGCGTTGCTTTACAAACAGCCCAATCCACCACACACACGTACACGGCCGCACTGCACTCTTGACAAATGACATACCTACAGAAACCGAGTCGGGTAGTGCAGTGCTTTATTAGTATATTCCTATCGTACACTGTATGGCATTGTTATTGTTGGCTGTGGCTCTGATTGAGGTGGATTAGGCCGATTAGACGCCGATTAGGTACTCTATTATTGTATTATTATATGACAGGTTAGATTGTTTTAGCAGCATCGTAGTATGAGAATTGTAGTAAGTAATGCAATGCCTTATCAGAAGTTCCGTCGATGCATGCCAGAATTGTCATTTTGGAATTACATTTAATTCAGTCACCAAGAGAGGGGGAATATGTAATATTACATCACACCACTTTCCCACATAAAATTAAAAAAAACATTGAGATTTCGCTCTAGTTTTTCATTCTAGTTCGTTGATCAGGGATTATTTTTTCTGCAAGTTAAATAGTTATTCTTTGTGTCCTTAGTCCTTGTCAATACGTTCTTCTACAATAACATGTAGTGCCCTGTACTGTAAGTAACTGGTATTATAAGAAGAATAAGAACTACTGCTTAATATTGTTGGTTTTATTTTCTATACCTTATTATAATATGCTGATTTATTTGTAGACGTAGCTGCTATTCGTCCTAGTTACACATCATACTGGTTTTGCAAATGTTTCTAGATTATCTAAAGTTTGATTAAATCTCCTTGTGATTCGACGAGAAGTAAATAAATTTACTGAATTAATGTGACGATGACATAAGTATAACTGACTGACGATGTATAGGCTCCGTCCAACATCCCAGCCACAGCTATAAGTTTTGTGACGGATCTTAGAATTCGCGTCGTAGGTCAATACCTAACTGGACATTAGGAAAGGTTTAAACTTTAAAGAGTTAGTAGAGTGGATATTTAATGAGAGCAACAAATACAGCATCACTAAATACAATGGCTCCTCGTATTGGACTTGTGTCGTAAATGAATGAATGTACGGATGAATTGTTGTTTCTGAGGCCAGTTAACATCTGTTCCCTTTGTGTTTTTTTACAGATTCCTACATTTTACCGAATAATCAGACTGATATTCCCAAGGGAAGTCTCCAATTTGAATATACCATCAACGCCTCCAAACTTGAGATAGCATGTGTCGACGTCGGTGGACTGACGGAGTTGCAACCTGTGGACGAGGACGAGATGAATACCGTTATGGATAACAACATGGAGAGTGAAAGTGTAAGGGCAACCAGACACGAAGAAGAGGACTCAACTTCTAAAAGAAAGCGCCTGGAAATTAGCAAAAGAGATTCTGAGGTGAAAAGAACTAAACATCTGAATATTATTAAAAGATTATAACATAATTCTATTTATCTGACGAAGAGCATTCATTGTGTTTGCAAAGTCGATTAAAAATATCATTAGCACTAAAAATGTCGCTTAAAGTTAATTAGAAAACATTTTCGAATGACAGTGGCGTATCTAACAATTATATCTATCTGTTCTAAAAGAAAACTATGATTTCTTTAGATTGCCGAAAGCATCCTTGCAGCCGTCAACACACTAGACGCCGAGGCTGATTCATGGGTTTCGGATACATTACAGCCAAATGTGGGAATGAAAAAAGAATTTTCAGTGCCCCTCCAGGAAACTCAAGAGCTTTTAGGTGACGGTGATAATGCTGAGGAGGATGAGGAGCGACTTGTTCCCAATGCACCGGATAACGAAGAGCAAGATGTCACAGTCACAGTTGTTTATGGTCCCGACGGAACGACTCATTTCTTAGCTGAAGATGATGAATCCAAAGATTCCTCAGACAATAAGGTGGACTATTACTTAGGAATTACTGATCTAAGTTATGAGCGATATAAATATATATTTTTAAACTTAATTGTAACTTTTATTTAATTATAGTCTGATAACGAAGAGAGGACGACGCATGTTCTTGGCCTTCCATCTGAAATGAGCTCAGCTTATGAACCGTTCTTGGAGGACAGCTATAGCCATAGCCCTTATCCAATGTCCCCTGCTGAAGTGGAGGACGAACCTGAGTCGACTGAAAACAAAAAATCATTTCAAGAATTTACTAAGAAAGCAGATTCTTCTGATGGTTCTGATGCAAATAAACAGCCCGAAGAAAAACTTGGTAACGCAGACACCCGAAATTACAAGCAACATTTTAACGAAGTAAGCGACGAAGTAGATGACGTCGATGATGGCATGGATGAAGAAACAACCCAAGAAAATGTCAGCGATGCCGAGGAGGATGAGTCACATGAATCCCCTAAGTCTGTAGTCAAAGAATTACCACAGGGAAGTGTCGACAATGAAAGCTGCTATCGTCTACCGGGTGAAGACGTTGCTAGAATGGAGGAGCTCGAACAGAAATCAGACAGCCCATTGGCTGAAGATAGCGTTAGAGAAAATATTGACGCAGTTAAAGAAGATGGCAGTGATGACGAAACATTTACAGAAAAGACCAATGCAGTGGATGCGGACACACTTGAAGGAAGTAGGATTGAAAATATCTGTGAAAGCGATAAAAAGTCTCCGGTGCGCAAAGAATCAGACGTAGTAGAAGTAGAAGAAGATACCAGCGAAGCTGATAAGGAAAACATCAAGCGATTAGTTTCAGATGTAGTGAATGCCATTGAGGCCGAAACAGCAGCCGAAATTATTGTTGAAGAACGAAGTAAAGATACTTCCCATGACGTGGATATTCCTTGTCCCGCAGAAAAAGTCGAAGAAATTAGCTCGCCACAAGCAGAAAATGTTAGTAGTGCCGTTACTCCTCCAGAAATCATCGAAGAAATGAGCCACAAGAAGCTCGTGGTCTCTGACACCCACGACCAACATTTAAACGAAGTAAGCGACGAAGTAGATGAGGTTGATGATCAAATGGATGAAGAAACAACCCAAGAAAATGTCAGCGCTTCCGAGGAGGATGAGTCACTTGAATCCTCTAAGTCTGTAGTCAAAGAATTACCACAGGGAAGTGTCGACAATGGAAGCAGCTATCCTCTTCCGGGGGAAGACTTTGCTGGAATGGAGGAGCCAGAACAGAAATCAGACGGGCCATTAGCTGACGATAGCATTAGAGAAGATGTTGACGCAGTTAAAGAAAATATTTCTAAAGAAATTGCCAGTGATCATGAAAAACTTACAGGAAAGACTAAGGTAATGGATGCGGACGCGCTTGAAGAAAGTGGGATTGAGAATATCCGTGAAAGCGATGAAAAGTCCCCGGCAGGCAAAGAATCAGGCGTAGTGGCACTAAAAGAAAATATCAACGACGCTGATAAGGAGGCACCTGAAGAAGCTAATAGTGAGCTAGAGCTCGAAAGTGGGGAGATACCTGAAAACATCAAGCAATTAGTTTCAGACGCGGTGAGTGCCATTGAGGCCGATGCAGCAGCCGACATTATTCGTGAAGAACAACATAAAGTTACATTGAACAACGTGAATGCTCATTATCCCGCAGAAAAGGTCAGAGAAATATGCTCGCCACCAGCACAAAATGTTAGTAGTGTCGTTACTCCCTCAGAAAGCATGGAAAACACGAGTCACCGAAAGCTCGTGGCCTTTGACACCGATGGCAGTGAAAAGACGGGTATTGAAAGCTTGCTGAATAAAAAGGTTGATGAAGAAAGCAGTACCTCAAAGAATATTGCTGTAAGTGAAGATCCAGGGAAAGATGAAGGATATTCAGCATATTTGGACTGTGACGGATTGGATGACATATCTGACGATGAGCTGCCATTGGATGACGAAATAAATAATATTGACGTTCCTGAGCCCAAGAAAGACAATTGCTCAGAAAATGAAGGAAGCAAATTTAAAAAATCATTTTTAAACGACCTAACTTGCATTTTGTCGGGGAGCTTGTCCAAACTTATTAATACCACAAATAGTTTTACCACGAGCAAATCTCGTCAAAATATCTCAATATTCAAAAGCCTAAACAACAGTTCGCCTGTTAATGGAGAGACGAGCTGTTCGGAACATTACAGGTACTTTAACGAAGATTCTTCCTCGAAGTTGTCTGATGAAGACTTGTCTTCGAAATTATGCATAGAGGACTCGTCATCAAAGTTATCCTTGGAAGATTCTTCTTCGAAATTGTATATCGATGACTCTTCTCCTAAATCGTACACTGGAGATGCGTCGACAAAGTTGTCTATTGAAGACACTTCTTCTAAGTTGGTTAATGAGGATGCGATGGAGCCTTTCATGAATGGAGAAATTGACGATACTCTGGAAGAAGGGGAACTGATCATAGCCGAGACAATTAGCAACGAAGACACAGAAAATATTGACGATTACGCTCTTGGATGGAATCATGACAAAGGTTCTGAATATACTGAAAAGGATGAGGATAGATTGAGCTCCTCTAAGGAAGACAACAATGAGAATGCAGACACCTTAAGCTCAGAACATATTTTATCACCTAGTCCTACAGATCACAATTTTGCAGAGGAAAATGCCATCAAAGCCACTGCAATTCCCGTAAGTAGCATTTCACTTTATTAATAATGTACAATGTGAGAATTTAATATTGAATACCTTAAATGTCAAAGTAAATAATTTGTCTCTCTTTTTTAAATATTTATTTGCGATTCATTTTAGTTTTTAATCGGCTCAGATTGAGCATTTCCCATTGAAAGCAATAAATCCCATTTAAATAGAAAGCTGATTATATTTTAATGCGATTATAAATCTATTTATGTTTACAGGATCTCTCGCTTACAATGGTTCCTCCATTGGTGATTATGGAAAATGATGATTTGGAGGAAGGGGAATTAATGGATGATGAGGATGTCCGAGTTACAAATACGGAAAGTAGTACAAAAACGGTTAAAAGTAGGGAAATAGGTCAACAAACGGAGTTTGATCCGGAATTCGGAGAACCACTCTCTCTGGCGACGAGAGGAATTGTACCTGGAGAAGAAAACAGAGTTATTTCTAAATCACAAGAAGAGTTCAAAGAAGATTTGGTCAGCCATGAGAGTTCCGATATATCTTCACATAGTGAACGAGATGTGGGAACTCAATTTTTATGTCCGCACAGAGCCGTAGAAAATAGAGGTAGCGAGAAACGGGATAGCCTTGTTGCGGAGGTGGAACCTAAAGAAATTCCTGAGCCTACAAAGTTGGTGCAAGAGAGTGATGCGGTAAGCGTAATGGTTAATGCAAAGGAAGCAGAAAAACAGTCATTTCAAGAATTTACCAAGAAACCAGAATCTTCTGATGGCTCTGATGTAAATAAACAGTCAGAAGAAAAACTTGGTAAAGCAGACGCCCGAAATGAAAAGCAACATTTTAGCGAAGTAAGCGACGAAGTAGATGAGGTTAGTGATCACGCGGATGAAGAAACAACCCAAGAAAATGTCAGCGGTTCCGAAGAGGATGAGTCACATGAATACACTAAGACTGTAGTTAAAGAATTACCACTGGGAAGTGTCGACAATGTAAGCAGCAATCGTTTGCCGGGTGAAGATGTTGCTGGAATGGAAGAGCTCGAGCAGAAATCAGACAAGCCATTGGCTGACGATAGCATCAGAGAAAATGTTGACGCAGTTAAAGAAAATATTTCTGAAGAAATCGGCAGTGATGATGAAATGCTTACAGAAAAGACGAAGGTAATAGATGCGGACGCGCTTGAAGAAAGTAGGATTGAAAATATCTCTGAAAACGATAAAAAGTCTCCGGCAGGCAAAGAATCTGGTGTAGTGGCACTAGAAGAAAATATCATCGACGCTGATAAGGAGGCACATGAAGAAGTTAATAGTGATCTGGAGCTCGAAAGTGGAGAGATACCTGAAAACATCAAACAATTAGTTTCAGATGCAGTGAGTGCCATTGAAGCCGATGCAGCAGCCGAGATTATTCTTGAAGAACGACGTAAAGATACATTTAACTACTTAGATGCTCATTGTCCCCCAGAAAAAGTCGGAGAAATATGCTCACCACCAGCAAAGAATGTTAGTAGCGTGGTTACTCCCCCAGAAAGCATAGAAGACACTAGCCATCAGAAGCTCACGGTTTCTGACATCGGCGAGCAACATCGTAAAGAAGTAAGCGACGAAGTAGATGAGGTTGATGATCACATGGATGAAGAAACAACCGAAGGAAATATCAGCGGTGCCGAGGAGTATGAGTCACATGAATACACAAAGACTGTAGTCAAAGAATTACCACTGGGAAGTGTCGACAATGTAAGCAGCAATCGTTTGCCTGGTGAAGACGTTGCTGTAATGGAAGAACTCGAACAAAAATCAGACAAGCCATTGGCTGACGATAGCATCAGAGAAAATGTTGACGCAGTTAAAGAAAATATTTCTGAAGAAATCGGCAGTGATGATGAAATGCTGACAGAAAAGACGAAGGTAATAAATGCGGACGCGCTTGAGGAAAGTAGGATTGAAAATTTCTCTGAAAGCGACGTTAAGTCTCGGGGCAAAGAATCAGACGTAGTGGTAGTAGAAGAAAATACCAGCGAATCAGATAAGGAAAACATCAAGCAATTAGTTTCAGATGCAGTGAGTGCCATTGAAGCCGACGCAGCAGCCGAGATTATTCGTGAAGAACTACGTAAAGATACATTCAATTATGTGGATGCTCATTGTCCCACAGAGAAAGTCCGAGAAATATGCTCGTCAACAGCACAAAATGTTAGTAGTGTGGTGACTCCCACGGAAAGCGTAGAAGAAATGAACCACCAAAAGCTCGCCTCGCCTCAAATAGTCTCTGACACCGATGGCAGTGAAAAAACGGATATTGAAGGTTTGCTGAATAAAAATGTTGATGACCAAAGTAGTACCGAAAAGAAAGTAGCTATTAGTGAGGAGCCAGTGACAGACAAAAGAGACTCAGCATATTTGGACTATGGTGAGAAGGATGACGAGAGAATTGTTCCGAATGCACCGGATAATGAAAATCAGGACTTCACAGTGGATGACGGGCCTGAGTCCGCTGAAAACAACAAAGAATCATCTCAACAATTAACTAAGAAAGTAGATTCTTCTGATGGCTCTGAGGGAAATAAACAACCCCAAGAAAAACTTAAAGCAGACACTCGAAATGACAAGCAACATTTTAACGAAGTTAGCTACGAGTTAGATGCCGTAATTAGTGATGTTAGTGCTGTACACCAGAAAGAATTGCTGCAAACGGAAATAACGTCAACTATTCATCGGACTGACCTAGGACCTGAGAAGAGAACTGCTTTTATAAAGTCTTTAAAATCTTTGGACTATCATGAAAATGAAAAGGTTGTTGCTGCAACAGTAAAAACGAAGCTTGATTCGGAACTCGGGGAGCCACCCTCTCTGGCGACGAAAGAAATTGGACCTGGAGAAGACAACAGAGTTATTTCTAAATCACAAGAAGAGTTCAAAGAAGATGGGGTCAGCCATGAGAGTTCCGCTGTCGTTTCACATAGTGAACGGGATGTGGAATCTCAATTTTTAAGTTCGCACAAAGCCGTAGAAAATAGTGTTGGTGAGAGAAAGGATAGCCTTATTTCGCAGGTAGAATCTAAAGAAACTCCAGAGTCTACAAAATCTGTGCAAGAGAGTGATGCGTCAAATGTAGTGGTTAATGAAAAGGAAGCAGAAAATCTAACCGTAATTACATTACCAATTAGAGATAAAGAAGCTGGGGATGGCGTAAAATCAACTTTGAAATATCAAGACAGTCAATTAGAGCCATCAATTGGAGATAAAGAAACTGGGGATCGCGTAAAATCAACTTTGAGATATCATGAGCATGACATTCAACTAGAGCCATCAATCTCAGAGTCCGATAAATCAGTTGCTAAACTGAAAAGAGCAAACAAAGTTTTCAAGAAGAAATCAAACAAAACGGCAACTATTCGTCGAACTGACCCAGTAACTGAGAAGAGGACGGCTTTTATAAAGCCTTTAAGATCTTTGGATTATCATGGAAATGAAAAGATTTTTGCTGCTGCAGTAGAAACGAAAAAAGTTAGAAAAATTAGAAAGCCTCTAGGTTCAGTACAAAAGGTAGCAAAGGAGAAATTGCCTGTGAGGCCACGACGGGAAAAGAGGCAATTGCCTGTGAGACCGCGACGGGAAAGGAGAGAAGTGCCCGTGAGAGCCCGACGGGAAAGGAGAGAATTGCCTGTGAGACCACGACGAGAAAGAAGAGAATTGCATGCATTAGCAAAGCCAAGAGAGTCCCTGGAAAGTCACGCAAACAAAAATGCATTTAAGCCGCCTCAAAGTAGCAACTTGGTGGATGTGTCGAAATCTACAGAGGAAATCCGCTCAGAGAGGAAAAAGTCGGACTCGATGGTGAGGGTGGATGCAGGGCTCGTGCCAGGAGACAATGTGATTTGTGATTTCGATTTCTCTGGGTACTACGACACTTTGGTGGTGCGGGAGAAACGTTACGGCCGCGTCTCGCCTGTGAATACACCAGAAGTCGGGAAAGAGCTAATAGTCGCCACGATCAGTCCATTGCGGCGCAAACGTTTGAGAGAATACTACCCAGGCTATGAATCACCAACTCGAGAGTTAGAAGAACCAACTCCTAAGCGAATGAGGAAAGTGTCAGAGAGTAGCAGTAGTACTAGTAGTAGCAGTAGCACTTCCACATCATCCTACTCATCGGCCGTGCTCTCTCCTTCACCACCAGAAGTGAGACGACCTGAACGGCAGGACATTCGCGACAGAAACCGAAAGCCTCCTAGTGCAAATCCAGCCACTGTCACGGCAACAACAAGTGGGCGAGAGATCGTGTCGACTCTGTCTACTCCCTACCCGTACTCTTCTCCGCTGGAAGACGTGAGAAACCGCGGTCTGATTTATTCTCAGGCTTCCACCAGCAGCCAGAGCTCTACGATCACTTCACCTTCACTCATTAGCAATCAAAAATACTTCTTGCACCCGAAAATGTCTGAGATTCCACCTGGTTCTGAAGTCCCGTGTGGCGTGCAATTCATTTGTGATGCAGAGTCCTTCTCTTGTCCAATAAATCCTGCGAACATCCACTTTGTTCGGGCGGATGGCGAACACCACAACATCATTTCAGATCAGCCATTTGGGGAAGATGTCCAAGTTGTGTACGCAGCAGCTGCTGCGACTATGGACCCTCAAGAGGGAAATGCTGGGCCTCCTGCCAAATTGCGACTTTTGTACGCGGAGGCGATTGGAATTCAAAAACCAAGTGAGGCGACGGAATGTGACCAAGTGCAGTTGTACTACGCAGCAACCACTCCAAATCAGGACATCGGAAATGTTCCTAACCCGCTGATTCGCCTAGAGCATCCTCGCCTGATCAATTCGACGGACATTAGGGAAGGATCGGCCGAGATGAACCACCAGGGAGAGCAGTTGAAAGTGATTATTGCTCCGCCGCAGCCTAATTACATAACAAACGCTGTGCCCCTCCCAGTGGAAGTCTCGTACAATGGAAATACAGCTGTGGCCCAGTCCGTCGTTCGAAAAGATGAGAATATAAGTCTGATTAGTCGAGCACGAGCCATGCATCATTGGTATCCTTCGATCACATCACACCCGCAGTATCACTTGAGCCAAGACTATGCTTCTCCCCTACCTGCTTATCAGCCACAGCCCTACTCCCTTTCATCTATTAACCCAGTCCCCAGTTCTTCTTATCCCGTGACTACCAATTATGCCCCCACCAACCCCGATGTTACTGCCCCTGAAATAATGCGGAATAGCACCAAAGAGCCCATTGGCAAAATCGGAAAAGAAGCTCAAGGAGAGCCATCTTCCCTGTGGAACAACAACGCTGAGGAGCATAATTTCAGCGTCCCTACTGACACCCGAAGTTATTTGTTATCGCGTGGATTGACCACGATGCAGAATGATGTTTCTTACTCGCACAACAACGTCTCCACGTCGGCAGCGGGATTTTCTTCCTCCGAAAGGCTTCAAAGAAATCCTGCTAAGGCATCGGGGCAAGGAAAGGAAGCAGAAATCAATGACAGTGGGAAGTGGAAGGCCTCTAATGAAAGTTCAACCTATGGCCTCCATAATAATTATTCCAATAGTTGGGACTCCGACAAAGCATCTGCTGGTCTTAGCGCTCTAGCCAATGCTGTTGCATATGTTAACAATAATAGGGTGAGTTACACATATTTTTCCTATTTGAAATCCCGTATGAAATTAGTTTGCGTTTATTTATCTTTGAGAAATAGATATTTATGTTGGATAATGTTTTTTCATATAGGAAGCAGATAATGGTCTCAATGCTCGATCCGCTGCAGCTCGGAGCATCGAAATCCAGGTAAGATATTTTGGAGGGACTATTGAGATTTGAGATTACATCATGAATGAGACAAACATAACTGTAAAACTGTCCTTACATTTATTCTGACGAATGCAATTTCTAATGTTTCAGGCGGAATCAGATGCAGTTGCTCGAGCTGCGGCTGCAATTGCGGCTGTTGGCCAACAGGCCAGGCAGCAGAGACAACGGGAAATGCGTGAAAGGAATTTCAGCAGAGGCTCTCCCCATCGTGGTCCCAGAAAGCAGTACCTCTCCAAACCCCCAAATTTCCAAGATTGACGAAGGATTCGTGTGTGGTTTGGTTAATAATCCGATTCAGAGTTGAGTTTTGTGTGTATTATGTTTCAGCCTGATTGAACGTGTTCTCAAAACTACTGATTGTCTATTGTAAGCTATAATAATATACTATATAATATCCGTACGATTGCACGATTACAAAAATGTAATTTTAAACTTTTAAGCATGTAGCATGAGATAGGTGGTTAAACTACTATGAGATGTGAATTTGTAAAATAATAGCTTTCATGTTCAAATAAAATGACACGAAATTGTTTTAAGTTGACACTCTTAGCAGAGATTTTAAATAAATTAGGGAAGCTGTGATTTTTAAATAACATATTCTTGATGCAGTTATGTAAATCCTGCAGTTTTTGTATTGAATAAATCCTTAGCACCAGACCATTTTAACGCATACTTTCATTAGTACACCCCACAACCGTAGGTCACATCATCGTACTGTTAGCCATTCATGAATCTAGGCACCATTCATTATCTGTACTCTGTACATCTTACAAGACATACCTGGACATGATATTTTAAAATTGTAATCACCGATCGTTTCAATAAAATATTTGCAGTCATTGTAGTAATACGTAGTAAGCCACGTTATCATTTCATATCAGGATTTTTGTCCTGTTACAAATGCATTGACAGAATATGATCGGATGACTCATGATTCATAATTCATACTCATAAAACTCACTCATAAAATCTACTACCTATCACACTATTACTCATACCTACATTATATATTGTGGCAACGCCCCCGAGCCTGCTTTTTAAAAAAAAATGTTAGAACATAATGGGTCATAAAAATAACGTGGCGTGTGTATCATTTTCAACTAAACTGAGGGTTTTGCATAGTCCGTACTAAACAAACAAAGCGCTAGTTACGAACCTAGGTACCTACGTCACTTCAAGAAATATGAAAACTTTGAGACAGCACAGCCTATAGAAACTCGATACCAGTTTAAATTCTAAATAGAGTTTGATTCAGCAGACATACAAGTAGATATACGATACCTACCAGATTATATATATTACAAGATTAATTTAATTGCAGTCTTCACTTCATTCTTCGTAACAAATCATTTTTACATAGACATTATTTAATGGCACAATGCAACAGAAAAGTTTAGGAGAGAATTAATGTAAGGGTTAACCCTAGAATGAGAGAGATGGCTAACTGCTGAGCATTGTAGTACACTATCACCTAACAAGCCAATTCACTTAAATTCATAGATCCTCATTCTCTACATCACTTTTATTCATATCTCCTCATTTTCTCCATCACGTTAATCCAAAATTGTGCCTCAGGAAATGTAATAAGTCTATTGTTCTTGCCTTTCAATTGTTATTAATGAAAATTTAGGTAAAATATGTATAAAAGTTTTGAAAATTTTAATACTAAATAACTAAGAACTAAGAAATGGTTTCAAATGTTTAAAACATTGGTTTTCATTGTACTGTATACCAACGGAGAAAAGATGGATCTAAGTGAAAAGTGCGATGGAAAATTTTGACTTAATTGATTTAATTGAGAAAATGAGGCAAATTGGATTTAGGTGAATTATCATGTAAGGTGACGAATACAGATTTTATGATGTCCACAAGCAATTAATGCTCTGCTATATTATGCTTTTCATTTTAAATTATTATAGTAGGATTTATAAAAAATGAGAAAATTAAGGAAAGTTACAATATTTTGTACCAAAATCAACAGTTACATGAAACGATTCGGGGAAGGACCAGAGTTTATGACAGGAGTCACCGCTTTTATCCTAGTAGCTAAAGTGAGTTGTACTCTGTGCTGAACAGAATTACTAAACAAGTGGCGCACCACTGCTGGACCATTTCATGCGTTTGTGTCGACATTTTCAGTCAGTCATTCTAGAGTTAACACCAACCAAATTGTGAAGCAAACAACGCGTAAAAAAATCCACACTTACACATGTATAAAATGTATTCGTCAAATTCCTAACTACCTAAATTCATATTTAATATTTGAAATTGAAACCCCTACACTGCTATTCGTTCAGTTGTAGGACTCAAAATGGCTTTAGGATAGACGGCGGAAAGTTATAATATGAGCCGATGTTTGAATGAAATCATAAATCTTCCTAGAATTGCATAATAATAATAATATATCGATAGGCAATAATAGTAAGACTACAGAAACTATGAATATTTTCTGACTGTAATCTAAAACTATTGAATGTCGGATGATGTACAAAAGAAAATCTACTGCGGAGTCCTTGTTATCGATGGAAGGCGTGTCACCCCCATGCAAAACTTGAGTTGACAGCCATAGTACTTGGCCTTTTTTATATGGATGAGACAGTTGGGATGTATGTACTACCCATTTGGGGCGTTAATTCAAAGTTTGGGGGATTAATGAACTATGAAGGAGGTCGAATTGAAAAGCATCGTAATTAGCATAATTTTAGCAATTTTTATGATGTCCCAATGTCAAAGGCAACGAACGGTTTATAGGGTGTGGTCCAACTCAGTGTAGTTGAGAATTTCCATTTTTTGCGAGAAAGGCTATGGGTTTACCTACCTGGGTATGTTATATTTTATTACGTAGGTTAGGTTTGTGTAAGTTCGGTTAAGTAATAATGGTTTTATTCATTGGACGATGTGACCATTGGTCTTTACGTCGGTAACAATTTCCATTACAAATAATGAATAAGTTCGGTTAAGTATGGTTAGGTTAGGTTAACATTTTCTCAGTTACTAAACGCGCCCGTTGATTTGGTTAGTGGTTATTCTTATGATACATTTAAAGCAACAATCGGCTCGATCATGACCTCAGGGTAACTATAATAATTGCCCGCACACTGATTGTTACGGGAAAACCAAAAATTCTGCTCTACTACAAGTATTCCAATCATTTACTGCTCAGCCTTCAATTATAACCCCATTAACCTGCCATACCGCGATAAAAATTAGTCAAGTGTACATAAATTAGGTATATAATAGTTCAGAGCAGCGCAGATTGAAGCGCGGTCTGTTTCTCTCCGTTATCGTGTGCGAGAGTGGCAAGGGCAATAGAAATGGAACTATACCTACCTACAGTTTTACAAACAAAGAGTTTTAACTGTAACAAATGCTCTGCTTTGCTGTTTTACAACCATTATAACAATCTAATTATGACACTTTTATTTCACATTTCATTTTTAGCTTATTTTTCACTTGCATGAGATTAAAACAGGAACTCGAATCATTGTTATGATCATTTTTGAACATTAAATTCTAATGACGCTTCATATTTGCACTTTTGGGTTGGGCTGTAAATATAGCTGTATCAAATTATTTCTTCCGCTACAACTAACACTCACAATTTTTTGATTCTCCACATCAGTGAAATTGAACTGTTCGGATTATTAAAATAACTATTATAAACATTCTAGCAATTAAATTAAATTTATTTGTTACTATTTCAAATTGAGATTTTGGGTTGAATGAAATAGAGAGCTGTTGAATTATAAAGTTCGATATTAACGTCTGTTGACGGCATCACTTTCATTCGAAGATTGAACGCAATTCCCACAGAGCCTCGTCCTCCAAATCCAATTCCTCGTTGAGCATGTCCTCTCTGTAAACTTCTAAGCGACGAGCCCATATGTCACAAAGAGTAGAGCATTTTTCCTTCTGCTCTTCCCATCCCAAGTAGGTCTGTTGTTTTTGAATCCAGAAATCAGCCTTGGACAAATGATCCAAAATCATTCGACAGAATCGAAAATTCTCTCGGGAATCCGTGTAGTGGAAGTTGATGGTTTCAGAATCATCAGATTTGAACGCAAACGACGTTATTGCAGTAACCACGGCTGCTTCCAATTTCACTGTACAAATCAAACGAAAATCATTTACACTAGAAAACTTTTGATTGAGGAAAGCAGGAATCAACCTTTCGAAATATTTCGCTTCCCCCGAAGGAGGCCACAGAGAATACGCGAATATATTTTCTAAATTATAGTTCCCCCTTTCGAAATAGTTTTCTCTATCAAGTAAATTTGAATTTTGTGGTCATTAGGTTATTAATCAAGACTGGGATTTAAGTCTTTTTGTCCATTAATTTCAACAAAATTATCAGATTATTTTTGAAGACAAAGTCTTTAACTTCGGTCATTTTGAAGAAAGAAATTCGACATTTTAGTTTACGAATTCTAAAAAATTGACTTTAAAATTGACTTTAAAAGTATTCCCTTTTTCGAAAAAAGTTGGCCATGGACGAACTATTGCGATATTGTTCTACTTTTCTTAGTATTGCCTTACCAACCTTTAGTTCGCCGCGCAGAACTAAGTCGCGGGGTACGGTAAATAATATAAGGTAAGCTCGAAAATAAAGGAGAGACATTTACCAATGCTCATCGTAGGGAGAAACTTTTTGACTAGAGGAAGAGTCCGATAAAAACGCGATAAAATCTTTTTAAATAGTTCAGCGCTGTCTTCCGACTGTTCCGCCAATTTTTCATTCCAGTCGCAGTTAAGGAGCCAGTGAACTGTACTCTGGAAAAGCAGAAAGTGATTGGGGTGTAAATTCTTTCCACTTTTCTTCTCAATGAAGGCATCCAGTTTGTCCAGTGATGATGCCTCTCCGTCCTTAAAACAGTTAACGTACACTTGGTAAATGCTGAACGTCTTTGCGATAGTCACTCCATTCTTGAAAGAACTACAGTTCGAGCATCTCCAGGTGCAAATCATACTGGATAACGGATCTTCGGGCACTAAGTAGCCCAATACGCACTTTTGACATTTCGGAGAGGAGAAGAATGTCCCTTCTTCTGTGGGATCGACGCAACGAGAGCAACGACAGTCGAACGGCAATAAATCTTGATATTTCACTCTTCGAAATCCCATGCCATCAACCAACAAAGTAGGGGCATAAGCGATGCTCAGAATCTCACCCTTCTCTATTTTCCTGGTCGCGTGAATCTGCATAAACCACTGAACCGTCCCGTCCTCGGATTCTGTCTTCAAGAAAAACCATTCCAAATTTGGACTACATGAATGATTCAATCTGCAGCATACATCGAAAACAGCGTTTCCACGGAAGCTGAAAAAGTTAACAAATTTAGCCTTTGAAATTATAATTTTTAATCTTCAGTGGTATTGAACCAGATATGAGAGGTGAATATGTTTAAACCCAGTTAATGCTGAAAGGTAGTCTCTTACCGGGTACCACTTGTGTCCTCCGTGAACATAATAAAGCTGTTGATTTTAAGGGCAGTCCATATTTTCTTGACTTCTGAAAGAGCAACTTCCAGTTTACACTGTTCTGTCAAGAATTCCCAAACACTTAATGACTCCTCTTCGGCACACAACGAAAACTTTTCCAATCCGGAGCCAAATTCTGATGAAAACAGAATAAATCTTTCGTAACGTTCTGGATAAGCATCCTTCGACAAAAGTACTCTCAGGAACTTTATGAAACTAAGTGTTTTTTGGGTAGGGCTAATTCCATTTTCCGCTAAAATGCGGCATTCAAGTTTGACATGAAGTTCATTCTGCAAAAGTTACACAAAATCCATTAACAAAGTGGTTAATGTTACCATAAAAACAATTTACAATAATTACAATTACTCTTGCGGCAGCAACAACAATGTCCTTTCTCACCTTGGAGCACGAATCGCTACAAACTGGAAATTGACATTTGGAACAAGTCTCTGAATGGGTTGGGACAATCTTGTAGCAGCCGACACAGCACAATTCAGGTTCTCCTATCGTCATTCGCTCTTCCAAGGGGAAGCTAAGCAATTGTTCCTCTTTGAAGACAGTTTGACCCTCCTCAAAATTTAGCTCTGAGACGATGTAGTCCCCAAACTCAATACAATTCCGAATTGTATAGAAATCACCCATTTTTGATACTTCCAATAACTGTGGTTTTTAATACGCTTTATACTTCTTCAGTCAGTTATTTGGCGCTGGGGGACTGCTTGATTTTCTCCAACTGACCACAGCTGACATCGGAAAAGCAAACCTAGAAAAATGTTTCTCGAAATTGTTAGACACACGAATGACGAAGTATATCTATTCTATTGTGCTAAACGCAAAGTTCAATGCAATGTTTAAAGCAAAAAAATATGGATGCCAGTTAACTGAAAATTATAGCTAGATTAATCTGACCAAACGAACAACAAATACTACACAACTCAAATTATACTGAATGATTTTGTGCCGCATAATATGCAAAGTATGGCAAAAAATTCAATACGGAAATGAAGATTTACAGTCAAAGATAGAACCTGTTTGGAAAGAAGGAAACCTAATTATTTGCTTACGAATAGATAGATGGCTAGGGCTTTTGACAACCCAATTACATAAAACAGTTTCTGTCTTTGATATCATTCGCTTCTGGAAAGTTTACCGGGTGCATGTTAGATAATGAAAATTGTGTCCGTGCCTAACTGTTAATGACCTTACAAGTAATAGAAGTAAACAGCTAATTGCATAAGACAAAAATTTTGTATTGAAGGTAGCTTATTAAAACGTGGCCAACGAAAATTGAAACCTGAAGATTTACCAGCCACGTTATTTTCACTTAACCTAATTCAAAACATGCACACCTAAATAATTGTTAGGGAAAGATGACTACGCCATTAGCCGTAAGATAATGGAAATCAAAGCTCAAAATAAAGATGAACGAAAAATTGGCGATAATTTGTATTTTGAAATTACCTGATAATAATAACGGGATAATACATGTGGGCCTAGATAATACAGACGAACAACAAATAGATGACAGAGATGGGGGTCAATTTTGGGTTAGAAACAACCTCAAAAAATTGCTAATTAAATTGAGGGATCGATACTCATCGAGATAGAAGACCAGAAAAATGGAATTTAAATGATTTTACCTTGGCCTGATGAAATCTGACAGAAAAGACCTAAAAGGAAAAACTGCCCAAATTGTAATCTGTTTCTAGGGTGCTAGGGTGCGGCTATTCCGCTATTGAACTAAAGGCTGTGGCGATTTCGTTGAAACTCAAAACCGTGGTAGTAATACTATAACAAAAGAAAATATTTCTTTGTTTCTTTTGTTTTCCTTTGTTGTTTACTCCGCTTGCGCTGGCTGCTCCACTTTTTATTTTAGGAACTCCGTCATCCGTGGTTTTAGGTTGGTTTTCTTGTCAAATATCATCAGGTCGAAGTTAGACCATTTAAATTCCATTTCTCTGATTGTCTTTCCCGAAGACAATCGCTCAATTTCAATTTAAGATTGTTTAGCGTCATTTCTTTAGACTGTTTCCAATCTCAAGCTGAAATCCGCATCTGTCATCTGTTGGTTGCCCCATAATTAAACATCTCCATATTCCGTCCTCAGGATTACTAGTTTACTTAGTAGTATAGCCATACTAACTGCATAGAAGCCGTACGTTTAAGGCTTTGATATATACATGTAAAAGTCCCACTCCAAACAATTTGACGTAACTCAAAAAAAACTTCACGGAAAAATACAAAATAAGGACCAAAAAACAGAT
>JABASI010000666.1:0-34218 GCA_019776505.1 Tomocerus nigrus
GGTTTTTAAGGGTATTGTTCCCACAATTTCGCAATGGCTGCTTTTAAAAATTCCAAACTTTTGTGGGGCTTAGTAGACATATCTGTCTCCAGTTTCGACCATATGGCGTAGTCAAGAGGTCTCAAGTCTGGCGAGGCAGAAGGCTGTTCTTTAGAAGCGATGTCATCAGGAAAATGGGCCTTTAGCCATGTCTGAACAATTTTAGCCCCGTGGGAGGGGGCAGAGTCCTACTGGAACGTCCAAGAGGTCCTATTGAAACATGATGGTTCCCAGTGGCTTGACTGTACCAATAAAAATTTGGAATCTTTAAAACCAGCCATTGTGAAACCGTGGGACTAATACATTGAATAAGCCTGGGGTACCAGCAGTAGCCAATGTAGGGACAGACTTAAAGCCCTTGTAAAAGCAAAAGAAGAGCATTTTGAAACCTAAGTTTATTTTTTGTTTCGTAATTAGATTTGGCAGTACTGTATACAATTTCATTGCTAAATTCAATAAAATGGGGAAATGAGAGACTTGAAACCGAGTGCACGAATTTAGTGCCGTTTGTGATACCCTGATACCTAATGAAGTTGTGTAGTGTTCCTTTTCTTGAATGTAATAATGCAGTTTTTATTCTGAATTAATTAAAAGACATTCTCACTTTATACCTAAAAGGCATAACTTGGTATAAGTGAAAGGTGAGTAAGCAAGAAAAAGAGAAGCCAAGTCTTTGAGAGCGAAGAAGAAGAATGAATACCATTTTGGTATTTGGTCCCTACCTTCAGGAAGCAGTTGAAGATGATGAAACAGTTATCATGAAAAGTAAGTTATTAATTTATTTGTGTAGAGCAAAGCAAACCTGTAACTCATCGACGGAATATTATCTACACATTTGCATAACTGATGCATTATTCTTGAAAGTTAACAGCTATATAATACTTGACTTTCAGATTCAAAGACCAGATCTGTCCTCGTCACCGCTATATAGAACTATTGCTTATAAATATTATGACCAATACATAAATATTACATTCTACATCCCAACCAACTACAGCATCAAACACTGCTTATCACATTGCATTATTTATTATACCATTTAACATTTATCTTGTACGTTAAATTTAACAGACAATAGACAGTCACGTTTAATACCCAGTTCACATTCGACATTCATTCACACTCCTTGTCTTATGATCATAGGTGTTGGCTTTCCTTTGTACAATTAATTGTAAGAGAATTTAACTGAAAGTGCAACCAAATATCTGCAAATCTACATAATAAGATGATGGCGCTACTTATTAGCCAGCTAGTTAGATTTCTTGTACTTGCAACCACAAATAAGTATGTGGGAACCTATAACCTAAGTAACTAATAATGATACGTTGTACTTCGATGCAAGGTAGATATTTATTACTCTTTCTTGAATGTTGTTTGTATAGTCCTATAGGGATAAGTGTATTGAAAATTAATATATTTTCACATTATAGAAAGCGACGGTATAAATGAATAAATGTCATTTGGAGATATAGTATTTTTTATTATTGTTTCACGTAGCGTAATAATGTTGAGATGTAACTGAAATTTATTGATTTTTGCATAAATAAATGTTGTATCCCGTTGTAACAGAAATTGCTTTTGCTTCTGAGCAAGTATCTAGCCTAGTAGTATCATGCATCAAGTAGGTGGCTAAGTAGAAAGGTACTTGTACTTCATCTTATACAGATATTATTATTATCTATTAACAAATAGTTTACAAAGTAGTTGCTTTGTTATTCGGATATGTATGTGTGCATTAAAGTATTAATTTCAGTTATTAGGTGCGTAAACCGTATTAATTTATTGTAATAGCAGTTGCCTAGTATTGTATTGTATCCTACATGATTAGTGAATTAGTATGAGACATCAGTCATTAGCAGGCCTAGAGCTCTTTGAGAAATGCAATAAGCTCTGTAGATTGTAGCGTATGGAGTATGTATGGAGTGATGTGAATGTGTCAAGAAACGAGTTTTGTCGAGAGAGGAGTGATAGTGTCTCTTTTCTGCAGCGTATGTGTAATGTCACATTAAACGTCGGATTAAATCATTTGGAATGGCACAGTACCGTAACACTATCAATGGCATCCTGCAAACAAATGACAGCACTCTATTTTCTCACGAAAATCAGGAAAACACTTATAGCCAATTTTTGGTAAGGTCAGGCTCTGTCTGTTACATATTTCTAGGCAAGTGCACACGCATCCTACTTAGCTAAGAATATATGGACAACTTTCCTACACACGTAGAGCAACTTCATACACATCACCTCATTTTTTAGTCGCAGGGTATTAACATTCCAATCCAAAACTGTGGTCAGTCCCGCAACCTTATAATGACACTATGTGACATTTTTCTATCGCTTTGGCTTTATTTACTTTAGTTATCAAAGAGTGGGTAAAAGTAAATACCGTTTATAAGGAACTTTCAGTAAATAGACTACACTCATTTTTAAGCTAATCCCATTTGGCAAAAATCCATTTCAGGATGACAATGCTTCGCGCACTTCGCTGTGGCGTCGACAAACCATACAGGGCTCATAAGTATTACTTCAACAGTTGCAAACACTACTACCACTGCTAAAACTCTCACCTAGAACCATTTTCTGCGTTTATATGGCTTGTCATTTGCCATTGTACTAAGAAAGAGTATTACGCTTTATAGAGTAGGTAAATGTAGGAGTAGCGGAATATGGAATGGCGTCGTTTAATGTCCCACTGTCGCTGTAGTCTTTGATTGTCTTCGTCTAAAAGACATTTTGCGTAGGTAATAATCTCTCTATGCATATTCATTAGTATGCATGGTATAGGACGTACATCATTTGCATTAGTATTACTAATTAATAGTAATTAAGTAAATAATTATCGACGTGTGAAGTATAAACACTTTTTCCTTACATGGCACAATACAATATTTTTAAAAGTATAATTTATTTCTAATTTATGAGATTACTGGCAACTCTTATTGAGTTTGCATAAATTTAAATTACGATAACTCAAATTGAATATTGGCGTGAATTATTTATAATTAGATGTATTATTGTTTTTGTTTATTATCCGATCAAGGCTTTATCAATCTGTATTATTATTCGTAACACGGTAAAAAATCCTATTAAAATGCTCTCGTCATTTTACTACTTAGAATCTACGTAGACCAAACCCATTGCAATAATATAAATTAAAATGGACTTTGGAGAGAGCGGGATAAATTCAAAGGCCGCAACCTTAATGATTAGACGCATTTTTAGTTGTCAACTGCGATGGTGAGGTATGTAGTTATCACTTGGAGTACACTTGAAGCCATAATTTGCGGACGTCTCGACATTTACAACAGCATAAATAAATAGTAAGTACCTAAAATAGTAGGGATGCTGGTAGCGGTAATCTGAAGTAGGTAGGTACCTTGACAAGCTACGGTTTATTTTACGTTTGTACTCCACAAGTGAATATAGCGTACGTTATTTGTCAGAATTTTATATGTAGCAATTTATAAAAAACCAAAATGCTGTCAATAATTCAGGTGGGAAGCTTCCATTAGTGATTAGGTTGAAACAAAAATTGAAGAGCAGTAACGGGGACGAAATCTTATCGTTACATAAAACGACATGCGATTCAACTCTGAGCTATCTATTCAGTCTTATCTTTTTTGCACTCTTAGATTCCCAAACTACATGGAATGGGTACATGCTACATGTACAAGCAACCACTATTCCTGCAGATTGGTTTATCTCGGCGAAACATAATATTTTACAGAGATCAATGCCTAGACGTTGAGTATTTGTTTGACGTGATTCTCTTCAATTTCTACATGTAGTGCTATGTTTCATGTTTTCTCGAGATGAGATTCTAGTAATATGACGTTATGAGTGATTGTAAGCTTAAGAGAATAAAGGCAAGTAATTTGGCATAAAGATGACCTATGTAGTTTAAATGACTTTTGAGTAAATTAGTGTTCAGGGTGGTAGGAGGATGTTGATGTCTCATCTCTCTCTCTCTCTCTGTGTCTTACTCGTGTATTTGTAGTGGAGTGAGTTGATCTGCGGAGATGCTGCTCGATAGCCAAGCTTTGATTTGATATTTTCAGCAGGTTTTTGTTCGCAAGAGCATCCTTTTGTTTTCTTGTCTTTGTCTTGTAAGTTGTTTGGTTCGGGTCTGGTTTCGTACTGTATTACTAGAGCAGGAACGTTTAAATACCAGTTGTGTTTTAGTTTTGAGATGAACGTATGTAATTGTATTATATGTTGTCTTCTCTTGTTTTCGCTAATACATTTTTGCTAATATCCTTAGTTGGCAACAACATGGCAGGTTAGTTATATGATGCTATTATGCTTTACATAATGTGGCTGAGTGACTGAGTTAGTGATGTTGAGTTGCATGCAGACTCTATTAATGCGGGTCACGGGGCTCTCAAATTCTTGCTCGGAAATTTTTTAGCTTTCAAGAATGTATCCGCATTTCTATTCTATGATCTTCGCAATGTACTACCTTATAAGTCGACGTCATTTTATATCGTCTCTTCTGCTTTTATTACAGCTTACTTTATTAAGGATGGCTATTATAGCTGAGTACCTGGTTCTAGTACAAAGTGAATCACACACAACAACACAACACAATGTGTTAAAGAGCAAGTTGGGCTTTGTTGTGCAAAGGGAATGTGATGCCAATAATGCCAATAGCAGAGCATGTCATCATGCCACACTAGATCAGAGAAGACGAGACCAGGTCTCATTCACTTAATACTAAAAGTCAAGTCACCAGTAATCATCGTCAGTTCATTCTGCATTGTAATCAAATCTTCTCACTCGTCAGTTGTAAAACATTGATGCATAAAATTATCCTGAGTAGCTTTCATAGCAAGAGTCATGAGCATTGCTATTGAGATCCAACTATTACACTACATAAACTATTGTATAACTAAGTAATTCAACATTCAGCCTTTTCCATGTAACTTATAGTGGGTACTACCCATCATCTCATAGATAGACACTACTATTTTCCCTACACATTAAATATTACTGTGTATAATGCACCTTTGCCATCGAGTCAAACCTTTCTGCCTCATTGTCTGCTTTGTGCAGCATTTTTAAAGCGTAGACTCACTGTTATCTCAACTCTTTCCATTTATTATCTATGGCAAATCTTTGCTAAATAGACTTTAGATTCTCTTAAAATTAAACAGCTATTCAACTTAAGTCGTCAGATGACTACAAAAATTATTTCAGATTCACTGTTATTCCCACATGAATCTGCAAAGTTCTAGTGTTCAAAAGGATAGGACTTTTAGAGCCACAGTCGATGCATCTTGTCGAGGCGTAAATTATGCACATGAGTAGAAAGTAGCATTAAATCCAGTTCTGCCTGCCTGCATTATTATTAGCCATGTTATGTAATGTGCATCTTTGTATTTAAAACAGTATTGTATATGGATCTACGCCATTATTGCATAAATTAAAGTGTGGTCAGTCCGTTTACTATTGTTAGTCTTGAACACATCCCATCTGCACTCGGAAGTGAGAACACAATAAGATCTGGTACTCACGGGTCACTATCAATCATTATTTCTATATAAAAAGATATGTACGTTAACCTCTTAGATAATTGACCTGTCTATTGCTCTGGCATGCATATTTATAAACGACTCTAGTGGTTCCTACCAATATACAGTATTTATAATATTATTAAAGATGTTTTCTGTTGCAAAATATCATAAAGTAATATAGGAAACACATAGGTACGCTAGACTAGAATAAATTAATCCAGTTCTTTCTGACTTCCTCTATAAATTCCTATTAGCGCGGATATGTATCTATCCTCATTATTATGTTATCAGATATAATATAGTAATGAATACATACTGGTCAAGCTATCCAAATAATATGTGAATTACGCTGAAGAAAGGTAAATAAAAACATAATTGAAACAAAGAGTTGTCTATTTCTAGCAAATGACGCCACTACGGTAATTTGAGTACAAAGAAAAAAACTCAGCAAATAGTTCAGTTACTTTCACTAGCAAGTAAACGATGTGCAATGCCTGCTTAACTGTAATTGGATCAACTTCATCAAAAACCAAACTTCCGTGAACGGTTCCGCTGGAAATCGTGGACGAGAGAATCTAAGTTTTTCAGGAACCTGCTTTGAGAATTCCCACACTTCAAAGCAACTATTTAATTAGAATTCAGGATGGTCAGCTCAGTGCGTTTTTAGTTTTCACACATTTTCTTTTATAGCCATGTATGTACATTAGTGGATTTGTAATAAACACTCTATTTTTACACATGGCTAGCTAGTTCTGTGGTCAAGTAGTAAAAATTATAATTACACACCATATTAAATCCATTAAGAGACGATGAATAGAGCATCTTGCTAATAGTATAGCCAGTCACCGTGACCAGAGTTCCTCATTGTTGTAACTACAGCGATATTTTATGTTGAACTTTAGTCAATAAATATTTTACGACACGAAACGTGACGTGATGAGAAGTAAGCTAACTAGAATGTTCCGTTTAAGTCTTCACAATAGTTGTAAAACCGAGTGGAGCTATATTGCAACTATACTACGTCCATAAGTGTACACCAGATAATTACCTGCAGTGTGCTCAAAATAAAAATTCACTTGAGATTTATTGTATTGTGATTACAGACATTGCTTAGAATTGAATATGACTTTGTCTAGGTTCCATTTCAACATAATAGTCAGTAATAGGTACATCCTGCCTTTGCCTCACTTTTCTAATCCGTCACTAGCTGAGTAAATGGTAAAAGAGTTGGGCACGAGAATCTACTCTTTCATTAATTCCAAACAGTGAGTAAGTGGAAAGTCCAAGCAAAATATTTACATACCAAATTCTTTTGTCTCAATTTATCCCGTTTTAATTTGTGCTTGGAAAAATTATGACAAAAATCTACTGTGGGGCAGTGAAAATAATTCCGAGTTGCTCTTTGACTAGAGAATAAATAATAAAAGCGTAAATAACTCGATGGTAAAATTAATTTCCGCAGCTTAAAAGAATTTAAATGCCAAGTAATAAAACAATAACTGCTACGTACATAATAAGGCTGAGAAGCTATTCATTTCAGTCTCAGTCGTTCCCATCTTTATGTAACTCTTACTACTATGCTGAGAATACTTACTGGTATTTAAATTATCTAAAGTACAGTGTTACTTCTAAGCAATTGTTTGTGTATAAAATCGAGCTTAACTAAGTCTAGGTAGCGTTCTCTTAATTCCGTCCGGACTTCTGGTGAGGAACAAAAAATAATTAATCGCACATTTAAATGCAAATAATAATATGCACGTATGCAGAAAAGAGCAGTCATAATCCGTGTCGAAAATTATTATTATGCTACGTATAACATGAGCATGTCGAAAAGCATTCGTAATGTACAAGGCGTTAAGTTTAAGTTTCTTTGGGTAGCAGAAACATTGGTGACCTTTAATTTTTAAGAGGGCTTTCACTGTTCATAACGAAGTTCATTGTATTCGCAAGTTTGTCAATCCATTTAGTAATTCGCAAGGAGCAGAGCATTTAAGAAGCACTGGACTGTGCTGCATGGCTTTTACTTATCAGTTATCACTCTCTTAGCATAGCATTAAGATCTACTGAATAATAATTACATAAAAAGGGTTAACTTAGCACTTATGTCTTTTAAGTCGTGAATTTAAGTCTTTTCTGCCTCTTCTATGTAATAATAATATAATATATTATTAGGCTTGGACGCTGAACTATTTAGCTGTTGAATTTTTATGTGAACGTCAAGGATTTTGAATCACGGGTGATTACGGTTTGATTTATGACGGGTGGTTACTATGATGCGTTTATGATAAAAGATGGTGAGTATGAAACAATAAAATTTTCAAAAGAGTTCTTATATTTTTATACTTTTGGTTTATTGAACAGTATAAATATTTCAGGTTTATTACGAAGACCGCAATCACAATGCGGTCAACGCAGTTGGCATGTCGTAATTGTCAAACGCGTTCCACACTTACAAATCATATTTTATTATGGGTACAAAATTGTTCATTAAAATCTATGGTATCTGACGAGCTTCATACAATCGGACACTTACTAGGCATAAATTCCTCGGGCTATCATTTTTAATTAAGAATACAGATTTACTACAGTAGGTTAGGTACTCATGTCACTTGCTGGAATAAATGTAGTACCTGTAAATACATTATTATTTAGTTTGGACATCTGTATGCTACTATAATGGTAGGTATTGATTTACTGAAATGTCCTTTTCCATTCAAATTCTCCTTCCTCACCCAAAACACTTTAAAACTTCCGTGCACGTGTGTGAAAAATCGACTCTATCATGCACTCAGGTAAAATAATAAATTAGCTTAACTTGAATAGCAGTTAACTATAATAAATAATTACTACTCTTAGGTATAAAAATTTAAAACAATAATTTCAACGTAGTATTTATGTTGTTTATATCAAAGTTGTACTAGAGAGAGACCCCAATACAATAACAATAACTCAATACATCTCCGTGAGTATTTCTATCAGCACTACAATTTCAAATGAAAATTAAATACTGTAATAAATAACAATAACAAAATATTAAAAATGTTTCCAACCACAGGACTATCTAATTGCATAATGTTTCGTACAATTGAAATGGACTTTACATCACACTTATCTGTAAAATGTACAAAAAAACCTCGTAATATGTTACACTTTTCCCCCACTTTACTGTGGATCCAATTTATTTTACTTACATAAGTACATGGTGTAGTTTGCCTTTCCGTCCTGTTTACCAATAGAGAAATGATCGAACCATTAATGTGCTTAGCTATACCAACTACAGGATTTTATTACTGTTATGGCATTTACATACCTTACAAATCATTACGTACAACTTGGTATGAATATCCTACAAGAAATGAAATGAAAGATTCCATTTCCTCATTTCTAACACCCACACGGGCACATTGCAAATACATAACATCACGACAATAAAATTCACGTTGTGAGAAAGAGGAGGATTCGCAAAATTTGTTTAATCTGTTTCAATATGCACCAAATTGCTCTGCCTTGCCTTAGATAGCTGATTAGGATGACAAGACAAAAGGATGTCAGAGCCAGAATTGCTAATATATTGTTCGTTTCCTTAGACTGGTTTTATTCATGCCAAGTCAATCCAATGCACTCGTTCATTCGTTGCAGCCTAAGTCTTCTTCGGATGGTCAGTCCCATAAAAACATCAGACTAAAGTTATGCATGCATCCCAAAAGCTTGGCCTTTTACTCTGTAATTTTCTTGACAGATTATTATAACGTTTTCAGAATTATAAATTCTACTAAACCCATTCCCTTTAGAGTTGAGACAAGAGATTAAAGAGCTTAGCCATACTTTTCAATATCTTATCTGTACTGTCAACTTTCTAAGCAAAATATTCAATCGGTTGATTTTATTCACTATCCTGTGGATTTTGTCCATATTATGCATATTAGGATGTCAAGATTAACAATGGGGTGGCTCCCAGAAGCATGATTTGATACAAGCCATGCATCAGGAGACCTACAATTTTCATTGCGACTTTGCTGCATGTGCATACAATATACAATTACGTAATATTCACTAAGTTACACCGTCCATTTACTATGTAATTCGAATAATTACCAGTTACGGAGTCTATAATATGGTAAACGTGTTGCTTAGTGGGAAAATTTCATTTTTTTTTGAATGTTTTAACGGTATACAAGCAATTAAATCGTTAATACAAACGAAATAACCTGTATTTAGCCAATTGGATATGTAACTTTGAAGTTTAACAATAGTTAGGTCTTATTTTATACCTTTTGAGGTCACAGATATTTTCTGAATTTAGGAAATATACAACTTGGCAACTTGAAAATTAATAGAGAAATATTATTACGTCGCTACAACTTAGTAATGAATGTTGTTGGTAAGTGTATGCACTTTATGGTTGAAAACCTCAATAGCAAAATAATACCTGACTCTACGACAATCTGTCGGTTAACACAGGAGCTATTTGTTTACTGGTAACGTAAATCCTTGGTGTATGTTTAAAATGATGAAAATGTAAACAATCGGATTATACGTACAATATTATGGGGAAGGATAGTAAAAAATAGCTGCATAGCTAGGCACCTGAGACATTTAAAAGGGAAAGAATTTAATTGGCGAGCATGCAGAGTTAAACAACAACTAAGTCTATTGTATGGTAAGAACAGTAGAACTTTAGTTTTGTTTATGTAATTTTTGGAGCAATGACACATGGAAAACGGTAGGAATTCATTTGGCTCAAACCAAATAGGAGGAGTAGCTAGGGAGAAAAAGTGAGCTTAGCCGCAGAGCATAAGCCATCAGCTAATAAGTAGAAAGAAAGAAACAAAAACGAAAAATCCAAACATATTATTATTCATTAGGATTTGTTGGTTTGTGTTTTGCGTGTAGCGTCTCTCTGCTCCTTTTCACTTGGTTTGTGAAGTCAGAGTGACGATGAGCCAATTCATTCATTTGATGCTCGCTCCTTACAAATTCGCGAATTTTTGTGCGGAAAAGTCAATCTATGAGTAAGTATGTAACTAAAGAACGAAATGTTCTCAAGAGGAAGACAAGGCATGAAATAGAACCGGTTCCTAAACAATGTACTTGGTCTCCAGACCGTGACCTCCCTACAATGTTTAAGGAGCAAGGAAACGACAACAATAATATTATCTTCCGATGAGTAGCCAAGGTAGAGCAAGAGCAACGAAAAGTTATTATCGAGTAAATGATTTCATTTTTCGTCATTTTATTGTTTCTATTGTGTTCGGAGGATGTTGTAGTTTATCTAATATTAAAGCTGATAGTGAATTAAACAGATAATATGATGCGATGATAGTGTAGTCACTGAGAAATTTAGCATGTTTTTGCTACCACATTTTGCTATGGCATTGAATTGCATATCCTAAGTAGACAGTTCAACATAGCATAATAATAATATTATTATCTATAAGTATTTATGTCGCGTGTATTTAATAAACCTCAAAATGACAACAAAGACTCACAGACACAAACTTTCATGCGAGCGACAACAATGGAGCTAATGCATACTCACTACTAGCATTTTGGAGAAAAGTTACGCTATGACAATTAAGGGGCGGAGATATACCTACATAGATTACGATGAGAATGTTGACTATACATGTGCTAAAACTATTAAAGATACTATTTACCCACCTGAAAACACCTGACAGATAACTGACAGTCTTATAGCTTTACTACCACGACCACACCACCTACAACTAACCAACTATCTACCAAGAAGAGCCCAACAACCAGAGAGTGAGAGTGTAGACGACTCTAAATATATAAGAGTAGGTATAAAGAGTACGCATCATCATCATATCCTACAGTAGTTCAGTTCAGATCAAATCAGAAGATCACATCCTCCCTCGACTACTGCCGAAAAGACATGCGAGACAGAAAGAGGAAAATTGAGAGAAAAGAGCCAGTACACCTGAAAAGAATGAGAATGCTTTAGCGTGGAGTTGTATGTTTGTGGCTATAAGGTATCTATGTATAGAAGAATCTTAAAATTAGGAATTCGCAATGTATTTCTGTACGAGAACAATGGTAGGTAGTGAAATGGGCTACAATGGAGAATAACTCATAGAATCATGAACTTCTCCTGTCCTGCTGCTCTTTGCATTCATCAGAGTTCTTTTGTGAGTGCATCTGATGCAGTTAGTACTGGAAGGAAAGGGGTTCATGCTACATCTCATTACCTACACCTTACATTCATACGTATCATTACACATCTCTCCTATAGCATCCTCCACATAAATAAAACACTAATTTACATACATTTGGCAATGTAATCTATTCGGAATGAAAAGACATTCATTTAAAAATAGAAAAACAGAGAAGACAGTCTGCCCATGGCACCATCACCGTATCTACGTATTTATAATATACGAATACCTTCGTCTTTCAGTGATTCCTCAGGAGTATCTATCCCATTATCCGTACAAGTCTTACAAATTGCATTTACACACTTTTAATTGCCGATAGATATTTATGCGCGTCCTTTTAATCTGTATTAATGTCTGCCTGGTGCCAATCTCCTACTTACGTCTAATCTAAGCGGATTAACTGGATATAAATATCCCACTTAAGCAAACTGAATGAGGATTTTCTTATTCGTCTAACTCAAGGATTGACGTAGTGAAATAAAGTCTGATGGAGGTGTGTAGGCAAGAAAGGCGGTCTCCTCCTCTCAAAACAAGCCAGGCCACGACTAATCACTCTGCATGAAAACAATGCTATCATGCATGAGTTAGAGAGTGACTGAAATAGTTGGCATAGCTGGCTACCTAAAAAAACTAAGTGAGAGAGTTTAATCCAGCTTAAGTAATCTAGTGACTGATGAGACTGAATTTGAGTGAGAGATGTGATGAGGGACGAGGAGCTCGTGTAGCGACCCCGGAAGAAGAACACCAAGGGTCATAGCCCATGACAAATCTTTCTACTATTGATACTACTTATGTAAATGTATGTACTTACTTGTGTACACGCGGGGCTATTATAACATGTGTAGCTAAATACTTAACAAATCACAACCTCTGCGCATATGCATACATACATTGCATAATCTTCAATCCAATCCACCTGATTTCCTCAGAATTAGTTCAGTTGTCACATAAAAGTAGGTAGCGAGACTGGCTGAGAGATATTTTTATTGATGTCCTGTAGTTATTAGGACGACGCGTGACGCTCACACCGCTAAATCGTAAGTGTAAGGCAATTTGTAAGAGCATGTACGTATGTAGATGGAGATTATTATCCGAGGACGAGTGTTGAGAATCTTGAGAACCGTCGCCCCTGCTAATAAACGCAGTATTTGCATAGTTAATTCCCTTACATACTTAGCGGATAATAGAATAGATACTTTTATTTACTTAAGTAAAACTGAATAATAATAATAATTCTATTTAGTGTACATTCACAGATACCTCTTATGTATGAATACAGCTAGACATGGCAAACTCTATACTCTATAGGTAGTTTATATTTTATGGGAAAATCTCAGTTTGCTCTCCTATCTGATGACGGGAAAAGGAAAAATTAATTAGAATCCTACTAAGTAGTCACTAACTTTTATGTATGCACTAACCTAACATCACCATAAATATAATAGCTACACAGCAATATGCTACGATAATCATAATATGTACACTTAGCTAGTTAAAAATGTCCTAGATGCACAGGGTGCATCTAATGCTCTCTCTCTCTAGACATATAATGTGATGAATAGAGATTTACTTATCCTGAATCTACAGACGGCACCTCCCTGCCTATCATGCCCGCACTTGCACGTACTTTGTATCTACCGACGCGACGACGACGACGTCTTGCTACTGACTTCCCATACCTACCTACTTATGTACAACTTAATAGTCACTACATACTTAGTAAACAAAAACAGTAGCAAAACGAATCAAGGCTCAAGTACGTAGCTACAAGATGCAGAAATCCTTTTCAGCAGTAGTAAATCCTAATCGCATTTCATGATTGAAGGAGGGAGCTATGTCTATGTCGTCGAGAAGCCAACATTTCTAATAGTGGTCATAGGTGTGCAGCTTATTTTATTGCACAGTAGCACTTGAGGTTCATAATTAGTACTCTCCTTCTCCTTACGTAATAAATAGTAAAACTAGAGGACGACGGACAAACAATAAACAGAGCAACCATATCTAATGTTAATACTATAATGGCCTGTCTCTTATTATGCAGACTCCTTTCCACACACACAGAGACAGGGCAGACAGAGACTACTACGAGAGAACAGTTCCACTCATGAGAGTCTTGGCAAGCTGGGCATATCGCTACTGACCTGCTGTAGGAATTTCCGTGAGAATTGTTGTTGGTGAGCTACTGTCTGTGCTGTGGTGGGATAAAAGTAATGATGCTGAAGTGGACTAGTTGCGGCCGCAGCAGCCAGCGACTGATCTTTTGACACGAATCTCTTCCTCCTCCACAAATACAGCCAGGCGAAGATCATGGCCACCTGAACCATAAGGAGGACAGAGCCGCAGAGCAAGAGGCCCATCGTGTTCAGACAGGTGCCGGCCACGGAGCGCGAGGTCGTCACAACGTTCTCCTCCTCGTTCTCAGACTCCTCCTCCACTTTCTGCCCGTTTTCGTCGAACTTGAACCGATCCGCTATTCTGATGCTGTTGATGACGAGAAGGTTCTCGGGGGTGCCGGAGAAATCCGGCACAGCTGTCGTGGATACCAAGGAGCCTTCGGGGGCAGTGGGCCAGCTGCGACGGCGCCTGCGTCCGTACGAGTTGGCTTGGAATTGGCCGCCAGTTGATGGGTCGGATGGGACGGAGCAATCCGCGGGTTGGCATGAAGGGAGACAAGGGGTGACCAGGGCCTGGAACTGCACGACCTCCGATGTGGGGAACTTGAAGGCCTCGAACGGAGCTTGGAGGATCTTGCCGCTGTTGTTGTGCTGGGAGACGGAGCCCATGATGGACGGATCCGTAGGGCACCCCCTCGAGTCAATTAGCACAATTTCTGCACCGTCTGAGCCGTCCATGGCGATTAATTCTCGCACAAATATTTCGTACGGGCTGTTGGCATCCACGATTTCAAAGCGCAATGAGAGTGGATCTCCAACCTGTTCATAAAGTACACAACAAACTCCAATGTTAAATCCAATTATTTCCTTTCATTCATTCTCCCTACCCACCACTGCACTGCCTCCTACAAATTCTTCTTCTCCTCTCACAAGCTACAGTCATCTCTCCGTCTTTTCAATTCCATTATGACGGTGACGTATGACAGGCAGGCCAGGCAAAAGATTTACAAACATTCTACTACCGAAATGCCTCGGGACATGGACACAGTAATTTCTACTTGACTTCTGCTCTGCTCCTCATTCCATCTCACTTACACCAAATAATGAAATATTTTCTGTCCTTCATTCTCACTACACACAAATGACCATGTCCACTAATGTACACAGCTGAAAATTTAGAATGCATCCATACAGGGACCTTCTAGAGTCGAATGCTACCATAGAAGTCACTCTAATGAATATTTGTTGCCCAGGGAGCTGATATTAAAATAAACAGTGCAAAAAGTACATATAATTGTACTGCTACATCCACTTAGACATTTAACTATGCTCTGACTCTGACAGAATATTATTATAGAGTAATAATTAGAGACCGCTACTATTGTCACGTGCTATCTATATTTAAACAATATTACGGATCAGCTCCCACAAACTCACTACACTAACACTACTAATACTAAACTAGTAGTATTATATAATGGCGTGTCAACATCCACTTGATTCCTAAATGTCTTGAACTTCCTGAGTCATGCAGTTTTTTAAGATGTCCCTACTTATACTGTTATGATATGAAGACGAAAATTCTCGCTTCTTCTCTCTATTCACCTCGCCACCACTACTTTGCTATGTAAGCGTAGCAGGTAATTATCTTCGGGCTATATCTTGTAAACCATCTGTAAAAAAATTATGTACTCTTCGTGTCATAATCCCACATCATTACAGTCAGACAGCAGGTCCTTATACAATAAACCATTTTATTTACTATTAGTAAAAAGTATAAGTCAAACTGTTACCGTCTTTGTAATATTATACTGCCGTTGCCGTCTACATATTTATTACTACCTACACTTTGCTACCACTTCGCTACGCATACCATTCACTTTGCATTTACTTACACTAAATAATTCCTGTAGAAATCCTATCAAGCTTAAATTAGGGATAGCCTTCCTCCTGCTTTAAGAGCTCTTCCTCTGCCTTGTCAAAAGTTCACATTTTTTATTTCTTTAAAAAAATTGTAACTATGTATTAATGCTATACTGTAATAAACTAAATTAACTTTGTTTTCCTAATTGAAAGTTGAAAATTCATTTTTGTCAAGCAGAATTACTAATAAAACCGGCGAAATATTTTGCAAGGATATTCCTTCTAATAAAACTAAATACATACAGATATAAGTAGGTTTCTATCAAATGAATGTATAAATTTTATTGAATTATTTGTAGACCTAAACACTGATGATAATAACTTGCAGGTATTGGTAAGTAAGGGATTACGGTAGATCGGCGGAAAAAACTGACCTGAGCAGTGGCAATGTCTCCGCCGCCTCGGTTGGTGATGCGCATGGTGACATTGGGAGAGGGAACGACAGCAGACTCGCTTCCCATGGACTGGATCTGTCCATTGACTTGTAAGTCGATGCTGTGAGCAACGCTGCGGTTTTCCAAATGAAAAGAGCACCTGAGGGCGAATCCCAAATCCGAGCTGGTCATGATCTGATCGTGATGTTGGAGGACAAGGTCAGCAGCAAAGCGTCCGGGTTCTTCTTGCTTGACACCGCAGGCGGGATCGGCGTAGTCCATGTTCATCTCAAAGGTCATGCTGTTGTTGACGTCAAGGACGCAGGAGTTGGGGCGGGATCTGGAGTAGACCTTTCCGTTGAAGACTTTGTTGGTGGAGAGGAGGGCGACGAGGTGGTTGGCTCTGCAGTCGAGGGACACGTTGTAGCAGGCTCCACGCTCCCAGGACACGCTCCCGTTCATGATCAGATAAGGCTCTTCCACTTGAGTGACGGTCACTGAGGCGTGATGGCTCAGGCGGCACACTCCCTCGAAATCAAAAGTGTGGCAACGGAACGGAGCGTCCAGACAGAGTTGGCGACATTCCTCGATGCTGCTCACGCCCTCATGGAGCGAGTCGACGGTTTTGAGCAGACGGTCCTCGATTTTCTTGAATTCGCACATTTTATTCGGCTCGGACACACACTGGCTCTCCATGAAGTCCACATTCGGCTGAGCCACAAAGCGAGATGATTGAGTGACGCTGTAGCGGTCGATGTCGCTCAAACTGCACTCGCTGGCGGATGTGTCCCACGTCGCTGATCTGAAAATCAAAGACACGCTTACAGATCTCAGCACACTCATCAATGCAACTTTCCCAGTAACAGTAGGCACATATTGTTGACTTTTTACTGTTAGTAGGTACACAGACATAAATTTAGGATGGCGAATGCTACAACAGTTAAACTATGATCCACTATTAAATCCCATCATCACACCATCATTGGGATTAAAATGAAATTCATAATTTACTCTCCTAGGCATGACAACTTGTATCAACGGAAAACTCATTAACAGTTTACTATTCAACTCCAAATAAGGTCCTCTGCCTAATGAGGATGAGTGAGCCGCGTTCCTAATGCATTCCACTCAACAACAAACGCCGAGACAGATGATTTGCCTTACTTCTCTTCCCAGCCCACTAAAAACGCCAATGAATGAATTTTACGCTGACTCAACTTAAACACTTAAATACTTATTCATTGTAAGAGATTCTCTTGTGCCAGCTTGCTGACCATTTCAAAGAATCTCACTCACTTCACTGTCTTAACGACTTTGACTTGACCAAAATAATATCAGCCTTTCAAACAGTGAGCACTGTCCATTCTATTCAGACAGATTCAGAGCGGCACACTGCGATGCTCAACTATAATGCCAAATAGTCATCAACTAAAAAATCTCTTCTCTAATGTCACAAAAAATTACTCATCAAATGACTGAGAGGGATCATGTCCTCTGGATGTGGATCATTTAATCATGTTACTTTTAAAGCCATCTTCATTTCTAACACTTTTATTCCACTCTGCCTTTTTACAGTTGTCAATTGCTTCAACTTTTATTTTACACAAAGCTTTTTCTGACATGCCAATTAATAAATAGTTCCATTAAAACTCCGCTCTTATTTTTTTTTCAAAAAATGATAGCAGTCATTACTAACAGATTTCATCGGCCAAACTAAACTCTGTGCTACTAAACTGCAAATAGTTCCATAATGGAACTATGGACTCCATTCACAACAAAAGTCATAGCCAATATAATCAATGAATAATAATTTTGCAAATACTGTGACTGCTCTAGGGACAATGCATGTATTTATTGATTTGAGTTTTTAGTTTTTAAATTGCTGCCTGAATACTATAAATAAAGCATTGTCATGCACATCTAGAATGTTTGAGTTCTAATTGGCAGACTGACAGAGATATTGAAAGATGAGATGAGATGATGCGATGAAAGCAATTAGGTTTTTTATAAAAGACGTAACGTTGATGTCGTCACGTTATGTGAGTGTGATTTCCGTTCAATTTGCCTTTACTCCTGCCCATTGAATCAGATAAGGAGATTAGGCTCCGCTTTGCGTAATGTAATCTTACTTGATATTTACTGGCTTATAGTATTACTACGTGTCTGATTTGGTAGACACAACAATTGAGAATTTCTGATGGGCTAGCAATGTCAGATAGCAAGTCATGGGAAGTGGGGAACATAGCTAGATAGATAGAGAAGATGCGGAGAGTGAGTCGCTGAGAATCGGTCAGTGAGTGAGAGAAAGAGATTTGCCCTAAGCTCATCTCTCTTCTGTGTGCATCTGCAGTCCAGCAATCGATTTACCTTCAATTGTCCTACTACTAGTCAATTATTTCGTGTGAATTTCATTTCAGCATTGGAATTGGACGCTTTTTTGCTCATCATTGCCTTTCTGTTGTTGTTGAGCCTGAGCGTATTAGAGATGCGTTGTGAGGAGATGCCGTTATAAGCGATGAAGCCGCACCCCAACTGCCCCTCGGCATTGTTGGTAAACTATCCCGTTTGGCCTTCTGGCCTTGCTTCATCTTCACAAAAACCATAGATAAAGCCATTGACCACAATAACCTACTAAAGGTGTGGGTTACATTTGCATTTGCATGCATATCCTCCTTCAGTCGAGAGATGCTCAACTAGGGAGAGAGAGAGATAAGACGCTTCACTTGACTCGATCTCATCTGTTCCCTCATCCACTACTCACCTGACGCGACTGGACTGGCTTCGTCGATGCACCTCATCACCGACCGTCTACATCTCACTCTTCGCATCTAATCTCGAGCTCGGCTGCCTCTTGGTCAACGCCATTCACTTCACTCAACATCTTCGCATCTATTATGCAACTCTAGCTATGATACACAATACACAGCTCCCTACCAGGCCACTACACATTTACCTACATAATTTTCATTTGTGCTTAGGTACCTTTTGACCAACGTATGGAAAACCTCTGAATTCCCAGTTCCCATCATGTCACAGACTCACATAACCATGACTCAACATACATACAATATACCAATAAATAATTGTGTCATTCTCATTTCTGCTTTTATTTACTTTGCATTCGTTCCACCGCATAAAATACGCAATAAAGCCCTAACGACGCATCTTCTCATTGCTTAAAAAACACACACACCTGCATGACCTAGCTATCAATTCATATTTTCTCTGCATTAGATCTATGGTTTTTAAATAAGCCAATTCTTTTTAATTAATTTTCAATAATACAGTTAGGTTATTTAATTTTAATTTTTTAGTATTTGTGTCTCACACTGTGATTATATTGTACGTGAGTACCGTTCTCTCAAATTCACCAGCTACCTCTTTCATTCTGCTCATTAGTTCTAATCGTTTAAAGGATGAAGATTAGGTGATGATGATTTTACTGACACACTACAGTAAATCCAAACAATTCTATGCACTAACTCAATTTAATAGCTTCATTTTGAAGAGTGTATTTTTACGAGTTGCACTAGTGCATTGTAAGTAATTGAGTAGGTGCTATGTATAGATGCACAATTCTTCATTTACTGCTTACTGATGCATACGGATACGTGATTATTATGTTTAACAATTAGCTAGAAATAATGATTCACTCCAGTAAACTGTATTCACTCCTAAATTATTCACCTACTTAATAAACCGTAATGGATAGAATTTGAAAAAAGTTACATAATTCTAACTGTTGCTGGCTACGAAGAATATTTGTTTTGCATCTATGCACGAATCCCTGTATACCTAACTAACTTGAAAGCAATTAACGCATTGTCAGTCATCATCATCATTATTCAATACGTCGATTAACAATTCAAATCTCATATTAAGTAGGTAGGTATTTATTACAATCATATTCTTACTTAAATAAACTCGAAGAAGCAACAACAACGAAAGATGCGATTACCATGCGTTTAATCCCTATACATAAATTATTATTAAAGATCTCTTGCGTAAAGCAATTAAATACAATGTAAAAATTTTGTTACACGCATGGGATTTTTGAAGTAGAATTATATAGCTTACTGTTTCTAATATTATGTTATTAAAACCTTCTGCAAATGTCTACCTAATTGGTTTTATGATGGCAAACTTTTACGATTCATTCATTAAGTGAATGTAGCGTGACATAGTAATGTCGGTAAGCGTGGTAAATATTGCAGTGTAATACTAATTGTAAATGTTAAGTGAAGATTATAGTTACATAACAAGGTTATTGTACATTGTTTGTAGTTGTTTGTATGTAAGGATATTTTATATCAATAGTTGTAGGAACTGCACCACAAACGAATGCGATAGTAACGCAGGTAAACACGAGAAATGTATCAACTGTTGATAAAAAGTAAGTAGGTATAGGTAAGTCTAGAATGTGGGCTGTATGATGGCTACCAGTTGGTCTAAATACCTAATCACAATAAAAATAAGTTATCCTGCATAATAATTATCTACAGCAGTGTAAACATAGCTTCCCTGTCTAGTGTAGTATAATAGTTGACTTATTGTTAGTAAATATAGTAAGTGTGATAATGATAAGTATGCCTTCAAAATTATTACGTGCTGCTTAGCACAGTGAGGAATTGAGGAGCGTCGAGTATTATGTAAATATACTTACTCCTTTAATGTAGTAAGTATTTGCTTAAAATTATAACTGATCGCTCTCTTACGGTACACTGATCTTGAGTCAGTGAGTGCACGTACGTAGGTAGTGGCTAATCATTGTTTTACGTACGGCGAGTTATGAGATTGTGATGAGAACGAAGAGAGGGCCCCAGAAAATATTCAAAGCAGATAAGATGCTAATGTGGCTATTATCAAATGAAGGTTACCTGCATGAAAATTCTCTTTCTTGAACACAGGCGTCCATGCAAGCCATTCTTGAAGGCATTTGCAACGTTTTCTTAGCTCCGTCCTTCAGAATGAATCCGCGAACCAATTCGAATCCCCAAGCACTGCGACAACTCCTGGCACTTGGCAGACACAATTTCTGAGCATACATGGTGAAGACTGGGAACTGGGATTTAATCAGTCCATCTATGATAGGAGGAAAAACAAATTATTATTATGGAGACTTGATGCATTTCGTTATTATTCATAAGAAGGACTTTGTGTGTGTGCTTTGGAGGCTACAGGTAAATAGGAGTGGAGTCTATGACATGACAAAACAATTAGCTATTAAAAAGAAGACAGTCGACAGCCTCATAAATGCATTTCCTCACTTAATCTTAGTATTACCGTCGATTCACAATTGTGCTAATAAAAGAACGATTGTCTAGTTTTATTGTAGCTAACTCTACGTACACTCTCCTGTCCTGTGCCCATCTACACAAGCATCATTTATTTACATACGTAACAACAATAACTATAATATAATGTAATAATATGGAGACTAACCTAATAATAAAATTATATTATATAAATAGAGGCATTAGCCAGGTCTGACTCATATCACGTTACATTTAAGTCAGTAAGACCTATGTCACGGCCATTCAAGTTATCTCTCTCTCTCTCCTCACTCCTCACTCAGCCACGTATAATATAATAATATTATGCTGCAGTGAGAAGAGACTTTGCATTGTTAATGCTCCTGTCTCATCCTCCCTCGTCATCATCATCAGCAAGTGTTATGTTAGGACGAGCTTAGCCGTTTACCTACATAACACACTTTATTGCACGTATCTCCGTAGACGTTAGGAGATAGAGAGGCACATTATCTATTCCTCTAACTATATGGCTATACGTACACGGGAAGTAACAAGTAACATGATCTCACAATATAAGTAAAGAAATGCACACCTACATTTCATAGTTTTCTACGTTCCCTATTCATGCTCGTCTAACAAGTGCGTCTTTATTCGATAAATAGTATCTCTTTTGGATTATCGGAAGGGGACATAGCAGATATAGATTAGGTAGGATAAGAACGGAGCACACAGTTTGTGCCACTATGTGATATCTAATATCTATCGTAATGTAAGAATGCATGCACCTACCTTGGCTGAGTACCTGTAAAAGCGTAGCAAAAGGATTTTGCTCTACTCTCTGACGCTATAGATACACTCACATCAACTTACATGGCATGCGGACTAAGTATATGGCTACACGGCCAGGTTTTTATGTTGACTATGTCTTATGTGATTTTGTTGTGGAGTAATCTATGACACAACTACAATTCCTCATCCTCTGCAGGTATCAATATCAAGCACAGATCCAATGTTCAATGCTCAAGTCGTATGTGTGCCACCCTTGAGCCAATCTACAACACTACATCTAACAAGAAATCCCACACACAAGACTTAAAAACCTCAATTGATGTATGCAAATGCACCTACCTACATTGTGAATAGCATTCTACACAATTCCCTCAGACTGGGTCGTGGTTATGTTGTTCAATCTAATTTATTGTCAGATCTGCTGAGTAGGTATCTACTATGGGGCTATATAGCTACATGGCATCTGAAAAATTGGACCGTACACAAACCTCGACTCTCAAAAAATTTCGACTACCCTCCAAATGTGAAACAGGTCACAGCATCAAATGTTTTTAATCTAAACTGGAAGTAACTTGGCAGTGCTTTTCATAAAGCAGAGCCTAAACTCAAATTAATTTTTATTTCAATAGCTAAGTATGTGCTCACATAGTAGACAAAAATGAATCCGATGTATCTGATTCATTGTAGGAACATGTAATGGATAGATTAGATTGCCAAATTATAGTGAGATTACGTGCTTTCGTAGGATGATGATATGTAATTCGAATAATAACATCGTCTCAATCATTCCTTCAACCAGCTACCTACTCAATCTCCCATCAATACACTATAACACAATATAATAATAAACATTCATGGATATTAAATGGGAGAGTAGACAAATCAAAATAGCCAAAGGCATCGGCTCTTCACGTATGCTCAAACGATTGGAATTGTCACAAAGATTTCTGCTGTGCCATTGCTGACAATGACATGAAAAGAAATGCCTACCTACTCCCGAAGGGGTCACTTCCAAATAAATCAACTAACCTACTTGCTTAACAGCACTACTAATCTCAGTTATCGTAAACACATTAGTATTCATAATAGTAAGTACCTGTATACTAAATATGTAATAATAATAACCAACTCACTATCCATTTATTACTAAGTACAGAGTTTAGTGAGGAGGAGGGTTATAGGATATTGGCATTTGTAATGTTACTACTTTCAAACTTTTGATCATCTTTTGATTTCAGCTCACTTCTTTGCGTCTCTACAAATTCTCAAACTCACAATGCACACAAATAGTTACATGAGTTGAGTTGAGATTTGAGATACTTTATTTGTAATCTATGTACTACTATTACTATTTACTATGCCATAGCTATGTATGCATGTAGGAAAGAGTTAAAGCTCACTACTTCGTATCCTACAACAATAGAAGCATTTATCAGTTCGTGTGTTGTTTTCTGGCGTATTTCTAGTTTATGCATTGTGCAGAATGAAATTGCCGGATATTTGTACCTTATAACTAACGATGCTAGGCAATGGATGTCTTGTGATGATTTTCTGTTGTGTGAAAGAGTGAGTCTTCGAATGTGAGCATTAAGTACATAGCTCTAGCTATAGTAGTTGTGTTGTTGTGTTGTTGTCTGTATGGAAGTGAGTACCATTTTCCATTGCACACATCGCCATATAATAAATTACAACAATGCTCTCCGTCTCCTTTGAATTGCATTGGACTCTTGTAGCTTGGCAGCCAACAATGTAGTGGTGGAATGAAGCCTTTGTCACTGAGTGCATTTACACGCCAGGAATTAAATCAAGTTTTCAATCCTACAGAACTCAACTGGCAGGCCTCGCTCGTCTATTTAATGAATAAGGTCAACTTGCAACAAAAGATTTTTAATTCCTGCCTTTGTCGTCTTCATAGTAAAAGATGGCACCGGCACAGACCCGGTTTGAGATTCATTATTCTCCTCTGTCCTCAAACTACGGCTGCCTATGAATTTCTCCTCTCTTTCTAGAATATCATTTGCAATGGATTTGCATGGCACCCAATAGCCAGCCTCATAAATACTCTCGGCCACCAGGAGTTATTCTATTGTCCACTGTCACCCATTATCTATCAGTTTTCAGCTCACTGCCACTATTATGTAAGTGAACCAATTGTGCCACTGAGAAGCATAGGCGACGACAGAAACCACAAACATGCACTATATACAGGGAAATCCCTAAATAACCATAGATATATGTGGATAATAATGAAGAATGAATGGCAGAGGATTTGTCACGAAATTAATTCTTGTTTTCTTATAAAAGATCTATGTAGTTCGTATGATTTTTCTTTGGAGTGAGACATATGTAGCACTCTGTCTGTTGTGAGGGGATAGCATGCCGATAGTCCATTATCATTAACCTGAATTAGGCCTACAATTTATATTACAGCAGATCTAAAGATAAGCTAAGCGGCTGTTAGAGACACTATTCTTATCTGTAGTACAATACGCTTGTCATACATAATGTTCGTAGTCAAGCTGCACATTTTCAACACAATTTGCTGCTCTGAATGAAACAATGAATAATAATAGTATGCATTTATATTGTACGCAGCTATAATATTACATATATTAGTATGTACCACATATATGTCGGGGCGGATGTTACAATTTAACCAACGATTAGCATTGTTTTTTAGTTTTGCTCAACAAAGTTTCATACTTATTGTGAACTAATTTTACTTTGCTTGAAAATTAGAAAAGTTATGTATAAATGATGTACTATGACTAATTCATCCGGTGATCTCTTATCTTCCCTTTTAGCGCACTCAGAATTACAAACAACTAAAGCAAAACGGTTTTCTTACAGCTTATAAATAGTTCCGATGTAAAAAGAAATAAACGACTTTCTGTCAGAGAATTTTGTGCAAAAATTTCGACTCACGTTTTCTTCTATTGTTTACCTTGAGAAGAGTTCAGAGGTACGTGTTAGATAGAACGGGGATTTTCATCATCACGTATTATATTGATATTGTTAATGTCGGTAATGAGAAAACATATTGATACTAAGATTGTTGTATTTGTTTGGATGTACTGTACTCTAACTAACAGTGTTGTTGCATTGCACTAATATATTCTACTGCTATCCAATTGTGAATTCTTTGAGGATGAGGAGTGGATCTAGAAGACCTAGACCTAGGTCTCTGTCTATGCGAACGTGATACTAATCTAATATAAATACATACAACAGAAAATTCATACAAACAAGGTATTGTCTTTCTATTACCTAACATCCCTCTCCCATCTAATTCTCCAATTAGCTATATGCTCATTATATTGATGAAGGTGTGCTGGCTGGTACTAGCTGTCTGTATGGCATACTAAATAAAAATACACGAGCCAATAGATACATCTTCAGAATATTCACCTATAGTGCGCCGAAGAAGATTAATAGCTAGTCGCCGATGATGGTGTTAAGAGACTTACTATTGTGCTGTCCAAATCCTCACTTGGGAGATAAATTATTTTGGCATTAAAATAAGTACATATGGGATATTTGCTTGGAGCAAAGGTGATTTAAATTTTAATGCATGCTTTTCTACGTCTACATGTGTGTTAGTAACATGTTTGTCATGTTCACAGCCCAAGTAGCGCAAAAAATAACCGTCGCTATCTAATTTTCCTCCACCTGTGTACATATTTATGTTTTACGAGCATAGGTAGTCGGAACATCCGTGTTAAGCTATCGTCTGCACTTTTGGGACTCTCTCAACAACTGATGATGATGCTGTAACATTGCATTTTCATCTCGTTACCTTTATGGACGGAGTATGTATAAACAATGCTACTATATACTTTGTGATAATGTAACAGCAAAACTCCTAGATTACGCAAATCGAAGATTGTTTTGCTCGGCTATTGTCTTTCTTCGTTTATTTTGTCTCGTATGCACGGAAGCAATCAAAAAGATGGTGGTGGCTTTGACTTTAGAATGACGTATACTGAGGCAGCTAGAGACGGACTCCATAAAGATATACCAAGCTATACGAGCATATCTAAGCATCCCACCAATAAATCATGGATATTGTGTAGCAGGTAGACATTATTGAACCGAATGCACGTATTATGTGGTTCTAATGTGAGTTACTTGATTCTTGATTGATATAAACTTTCCTATCCAATCAATATCCATATTATTGCCTTACTTTAACAATAAGGTTTCTTGTACACACCACTCATACATTAGAAACAAGTAACCGAGAGCCCAGAGTATGGTGGAATTGAAATCTTTCACTGTTTCTACCAAATTACATGTCCAAAACCATCAACTGGTTTTGGCTAACAAACACAGCGTGCAAAATTAAGAATTGTTTCGCTCCGCATGATTTTGATTTTCCACAACTACTAAATAACAACAATGAAATCGTGTAATACTAATACAACACTATTTACTGGTGAAAAAACAGCTTCACGTTCATCTTTCATAACATGGGAAACTGAATGAGACTAATAGTAAGGTTTGTGCTTTACGGAAGAATGTGCTAATATCCCTCACTCCTATCAACAACAACTATGTACATACATATAACACTATTAGCCATGTCCGTCCCAGGCTGGCTCTATCCACTCAAACTCACTTACCTAGCTAACATCATTCGCCACAGGATCTACTTATATAAAAACTCTAACTACAACAAACAGCTATACCATAGCTCAACATTTCCTTTATGTGCAATATTTGCACTAGACAATTAAGATTCCCGACCGAACTGTCTTTGGCCGATTTTTAATTGCTCTATCTTGTCTGCTATGCAATGGAAACTGGTATACCTAAAACTAATTTACCTAAGTATTTCAAAATTAAATTACAAATTTTCTTTTTGTAAATCCATCTGCAAAAAAACCTTCGAGGGATTATTTACGAATACGAACGTAAAGAAATCAAACGGTTTATCAAATACTACTGAGACAATGTTGAAAAATGTCACAGAATATAGACTTGGACAATTCCGTATTTCTACTTTCCATAGAACTGTATCATTCTCTAATTATTTAACATTATTTTCACTTATTATGAGGAAATTATTTATTTACGGGAAAATTAGTAGCAGGCTTATTAGGAAATTCGCTGTAGGTAACAGGATTTCATGTGTCTCATAAATTTCTTTATATGGGAGTAGCATTCTAACTAAAGTAAATATATATTTGTAGTTGGTAGCGCAGTCATAACGTGAGTAAATATTAACAGTATACAAACAGTAACTACTACAGACAATCGAAAGCCAGGCAATTACTCTTTTACATCTCTCATCGCCAACATAAATAAGCTCTGACCAACCTGCAATGCTTCTTCTAGGTATGTATAAATGTTTGCAGAACATAAATCTTCTAAATCCTACTCTTCCTTCATAAAATGCTGGAAATTACTACAAGTCAAAATAGAGAGTGGGTAGCAACAGCTATGTACACATGGCGTAAACAAATACTACAACATGTAAGTATCTGCGGACAAATAAAAATGTTTCTTATAATGCATTGTTTACATTGTGTTACATAATTAGTAACTGTACATACACAAATGCATTTAATTTGCTAAAACTTACCTAGGAACTAATAATTCCTGATATATTAACTACTCAGAACTGTGAAATAGCAGATTTATTGTTTACAAAACGGTACAAACGGATTTTAATGTCACTATTACATGATTGAGCACCCATACCAATTCCTAGTTGTCTATTACTGATGTTTTATGCAAAGTTGGAATGAACATGTTATTTTTTTACATATTACTCCAATTATAATTAAGGTGGATAATTCATAGAAGCCGTGGCAGTTTTTTCCTCTACAGTAAATTACAATGACTCTATGGCTATCTGATGGTTAAATAAACACGTTTATCTAGTAATACATGTTCAATAGAAAAAGCTGATAAACAATAGGTGATTGAAAGATGGGATCATGAAATAGGTTTCTATCTGTACATGCAGATGTGCATTACCTAATTCCAAATGTGCACATGCAAAGAGAATATTTTCAGTTTTGAATGATTTGCATCTGCATATAATTAAGTAAGTTACGGGTTTTGAGACACAGTTAAAGTAAAGAACAAGATGAGACAGCTAAGCTGTGTGTTTTCAAATCAGCTCAGCTCAAAGGAACTTTAATGGTGTTCAGCCAATGTTGATGTGGAACAAGTTGAGTATAATCTTTATATGTAACTCTCTTCTTATCATGAGACCATTTGATTTTGATAGATTTTAGAAAAACCTACTTCCTACAGGCAATGGAAGATATCTGTAGAAAGCAATTGCTTACTGTTTACCACTGGACAGGAAATAATCTAGCATTCGCGCACCAATGACTGCAAAAACTAAGAAGGACACAATAAAATAAAATTTGTAACATTACAGATTATTATTTGTGAGATTAATCAGAATTCTCCCTATAGAAATGTCATTGTGCTTCATTGTTGAGAGCAGTGAATAAAACATAGTAAGTAGCGTTTTAGTTTTGTTGACATGTTTCTATAGAGCCCTAGCATTACTTTCGCCGCTGCTGCTACGATTTCTTAGCTGACATTCTGCAAACATAGCAAACTAAATGAAGAATTCAGACAAAAAGTATTGTACCTATGCATCCTACGTAGCTATGTCTTTTCAATGTACAAATGCAGAGATGCGACAAATTTAGTCTCAAAGGAAATTGCATTTAATTTCTACCTACGAAAGTCATTGTCATTGTATAGCACGCAGTAGCTAACAAAAGGGAAGTTTAAGCTATAGTCCTGCATGAAAAGTTCATTATTATATACTTTATATATCATTATCCTAAATTTTGTCACTCTCTACAGATATAATAATATTATTATGATGAAAGCCTGGAACCTAACTACAATGACAAATACACAGATAAATACTTAAGGGTGGCGTTTTGGACAGGATGAATTTGCATGTAAATGGAATATTTGAGAGTGTGAGGATGTAGGAGGAGGGGAGGCGGAAAGCGGGTAAAAGTTACCTTGTTTATCTCCAGCTTGACTTCTGAAGAGGACACAAAGCCCAGTTTCAAAGTTGACGGCATGACAAGAGAAATTAGTTCTGCAGGCATCGAGACATTCTGCAAGTTGCAGAGTGCCCGCCCTGGTCTCAAGAATATCCGACGGAGCACTGTACATCCATCCAGTCACTAACTCAAAGGTGGAATCTTCTACGGGGCAGTTGTGGACATCATACTGAGCCATTGCACCGCTCAAAATGACACCCGCCACAAGTAAACTTATACGGAAATGCCACATTTTCAGAAATTACTCCTCTCCCAGGTCAAAAGTCTCAAATTCACAGAAAATCAAAAATAACCTAAAGCACACACTCGTCAGCGCTCCTCGAGAATTTCTTGTGAATTCTCTGAGAAACTCCACAAGGATCACAATTGAATTGCCAGTGAATGAGAAGGCAGTGCGAGGAAGTGGCGTGTAGTGTAGGTAGAGAGCTATTTATCTACTCTTTCTTCTTATTTTATTACTGACGTACTTGTGTGTGTGTGTGTGTGGAGGAACTCTGCTTTTTCGATTGAGAAACCAACAGAAATTGTCTTGAGTGTTGTTGTCTGTGGACGTTTCAGAGTTGGATGATGTCAAGACGGAGGTGGATCGCCGACTACAGAAAAAGATTGACAAACGTTTTGTTTGATGGTGCACCAGAGTTGAGTAAGTCGAGTTGTTTGGAGGAGGAAGAAGTTCTTGAGAAGGGGCTATGCCATTTAGGATTCATTTACAAAGCCATTGCCATGACCAACAGAATATTATGAAAACTATGTACTTAGTCTACCTTAGTGAGCAAGGAGTTAAGAAACTAGCAGCTTCCCGTACTCAGCCCTCGTATATCGTCCTGTCTTGCTGCACTCTCCACTGGTTGATACTACTTGCCTTACCTTACTACTAACTAACTACGTACTTACTACCACTACGTACACAGTACACATTGACTCATACATAACATAACATACTAGCCAACATAACGTAGCCACATTACAATTACATTCATTCCTATTTACATTACTTATACTAACACATAAATATCAAATAACTTATGCGTATACACAAAGCACCATAATAATATTACAGTAAACTACATTCATGCACATACATGGTGATACAAGTTGAGAGCACGTACATGCTCTCCCATCATCCCATCACATTCTATCCCTCCGTAGCTTAGACTTAGACACTACACGCTTTTTCAAACATAGGAATTGACTAGCTATCCCCATTCAATCCTCCAATCCTTAATAAATCCTTATTACTACAATATTATGGGATACTTTTTCAGTTGAAGCCTCTCTCTCTCTCTCCGTAATATTTATTCACTATTACACCAGGTGATACATTCTGTAACAGACAAGACACTATACTAGATAGATGAGCATAACATCACATCACCTACAAGGAGAAGAAGAGAAAGAAGCCTTCCTGGTCAGGTTCATCTTCAAATGCATTGCATCGCAGGCCTGAGGGTTTCTCAACTGCCGTAATTCATTCCTATGCTCTTCTTCCCTAAAATCTCTCTGAGAACAGAACTCGTCTTCGTTTATCTCAACCCTGTTACTACTTAGTCATCCTATAATAATTATAGCCTTAGCCTTAACCCTCTCCAAAACTCCAGTCATTTACGAATATAAATAGATACTGACCTGTCACAATCAACTTCATAAAACCAAGTTTTTCTTTCTATTAACATATTTTTCCCAATTACCTTCATGTGGAGAGAAGCGAGAAAGCTACGTAATAATATTTTCTATTAATATTATCCTTCCCCGAGTTCAAACTTTACAACTTTTCATATGAGCACTCAATTGAAATAGACAGTGATGATTTTATTTATGCTTGCAGTTATTGCATTTCCAATAGCGTATCTAAGAAGGAATCATAATGATCTATTTTTATTTTCTCTATTGTATTTACTTACTTAGGTAGCAAGTATACATCTACCTAAGTCTGCTGACTATGAAGAATAATAATAAAAAGATAGAGGAGCATGTGTAGCATTTCAATTATTGCGTATGAAAAATGATCTCAGAGCATGATATAACTAGGAGTAGGAAGGAAAGGGATTTGTAAAAGATATGCAGCTTAGTTTCATGGAATTAAGTAGCGACCTACGGAATTCACTGACTGTGAGTTGCGTTAGTTGGGGTTAGAACGTTTCATTTGTAATACATTAGCTATCGCGGCATCTGACTAATCTGACTGTGGGCAAGGCAGGCATCTTACGATTGTTACGATGCAACTTGTTTACTTCCCAACTTAATAACCTTTACTTTACCAACAATTTCATCTGTAAATATGCTACAGTACTAGTAGCTTATCTTTTTATATAACCCCAGTTAAATACTAATACAGTTAATCAATATCAAGTAATTGATATCTTTCAGTAGTATTAATTGGAAAAACAAGTATTATTATTATAATATCTCTGTAAGAAAGAACGTATTTGTTTGTCAGTGAAGACAGGCGCAGAGTCTGACGGAATCATCAGTATGTACTGGTACAACATTCCTTCGACTTGCAATCGTCAGTCGGGGAAGTAGAGATCAAGAGTAACAAAGCGAGTTCTTGAAGAAACTCTGACTGACCGAGAGTCAAAGTAATTCCAAGACAAGACAAACACGATCTCTCTCCGCTCCCAGTCTATCTCAACTGAACTAACTTGAAATTATAACAGGAGCATTGGGAATTTTTAAACCCTATGAATATTCTTTTTTAACTGAACTTTAAAAAAAATTGTGCAAGCTATAATTATGTCGCAGTTATTATTTTTATCCCTTCATTTGTGATTTTGCAAGTTTTATAAAATGTAGCTGCATTTTCCTATGCCATGCTAGCTCACTTTATGATTTCTATTAGGCATCTAATAAATACATTTATCGGGGATTACACTTTTGAAAAACCAATGCTTGAGTTAAACTTGGCTTTCTTAGCATTTTTATTAGCCTTGACACAATTTAAATTACTTTTGGATTTACAGCTTTTGTAACACTTTGTATTTCTGCAGAATATAGAGCGCTATTAACCTGATGCTCTTTTGATATGTTGACGGTACTTAGTTATTACGATGTGTATCAGATAAAATCTACACCATCTCAGTATAAATTGGAAGAGCCTTATCAGAAATGGCATAAGAGCAAGAGGGAAAGGAAGGAAATTACTGTTTAGTGCTACTTATAACATTGTCTGTGTTTTGAACTGTACTAACAATAAACCGCTCTGCTCTGTGCGCCTTTACCCATGATACCTATGCGTAATATTACGGAGTTTCTAATCATCATTATCTAGGAGAAGCAGTCCATGAACTTAAACTCACACTCAGTGGAGCAATCTCATTCAATTGCTTATTTACTTACCAAGAATTTTATTAGAGTCTATGCGTATATTATGGCCCTGTGATGGTATTATGTTTACTTCTAATATTTTCATCTTTTTAACATAAATAAATCCCAAGGTAATTTGATGGCCAACTAGATTAAATTAATTTCACTCTGGCAAAAATGTAAATGCTCTTAGCTAGTCGTAGTATATGTAAAACCCATTTCAAAACAACAGTGTAGTAATAAATAGAGAAAATTGCGTTTACAGGCTCAAGATTTACCTGAAAATTAATAGATTAGCAGAACACACAAAGATTTTAGATGCTATTTCTATTTATTCTTTTGAGAAATGAATAGGATGGCGAGACTTATACTTGTCTCTGTATTAAATAAGATATTTATAGAACTTACTTTTATTATTGTGTCTGTCATGGGCTGAATAAACCAATAACACTTTTATTCAGAAAGCACTATAAGCTATTTATTTGGGTAGGTAGAACGTAAAGTTAGGTGAATTAGTTATAGGCATTCAATTTGAAGATGACTAAGCAAACTACTTATTATGCATTGTAATATTTGGCTCTGTGTATGTTGCCACTGTTTTTTGTAAACATCGTATGTGTAGTAGTACCTACCTAGGTACACATATGTACGTATGGTATACCTAGTATTTATAGTAATGGAATGAAACTACATAATAAGTTTTCTGTATTTATATTGCATTTAGCATTGTGTAAATAGTAAACATGTGCAGAGCGAGAAGAATATGCATTTTCAGATTCATTCTAGATAGTTTGCCTTAGACTACTTTGGAGTAAAGCAATTTGCTCTTTTTAGAGAGTCTAAGTGTTCGAGGACAAGGAAAAGCAAGATGTTTTATTTTCAAAAGGAAACCATTTCAAATTGTTTCAGTCCCTGTTCCTATTACTGATTGTGATTACATGGAGATTCACTGCAGTGCATTGCATGTCATGTGCCTTTCTTTAGCCTGCCATGCCGGTAGCTCTACTATTATTGGGATACACATCAAAAAGACGTTTATTCTTTTCAACAGCCCTTCCATCTAGGCACCTACATCGTTAGACATCAACTACCTATTTCTATAGATCCCAGTGTACAATTTCCCATTTCTTGGGTGTAATGTTTGCATCCATTGTTGCATTAGTAGACGCCAAAGCTATTTTGAGCTCCATTGTATCTTATATCTGACTAACTATCATTTATCTACAGCGTGCTATAAAGATGCCATCACTAAAGCGACTGCTCCACTAACACATCATCAACAGCTTTACCAAAGTCTAACATTTTTCAAAAACAGACAAATTATCATCATTGTAACTGCTTCTAAGTTTTATAACTATCTTTTCTGCTTTAAGTTTCATGCAAAAACATTTTTCAATCTGGAAAATGCAGTGCTAATGATAGTAAAATAATAAATTTAATTGCCTACTTGAAAGCTAAGCGCTAATGACAATTACTCTGACATTAAACTGACCATTAAATATTTTCCGTAATAAGTTCAACAAAAATGTAAATGAGAAAGCCATGCAAAGCATTTATTAAAAAAAGGGATTCCACTTTTAATGCTTGACGTTGTGACGCCTGTTACGTGTTTAAGGACCATCCACAGAGCGATTCCATCATCGATGAAAATAATTTTGGCACTTCCCGTGGGGTTTGGCCATTTCAAGT